>CM061137.1:145350282-145387282 GCA_030789695.1 Scilla litardierei
GTGCTCACTCCAAACATTAATTGCTGATTCTTCTTTTTGTATATATTCGTTGGTAAAATAAAAGCGTGTTGATTCCTCAAAAGAAAATAATACAAAATGTGGTAACCATGCTACTTGGTCACATTTTTAGTGAAGTTTGATGTGTGATTCTGTTTGTTGGATTACACTGTGGGGCTGGATATTAGCCTGGAATTATATGTAAATATAATATCTTCATTGTGTAAACACTGTTTGTGCTTCCAAATGATGGAAATGTACAGAGTTGTTTTTTATGCTTCCAACTTGACTCCACAACACCAAACTACCTCGAAAGCTATGCTTTGTCGTAATCTATCCAAAAATAATATAGATGATTTAATCTATCACTTGTTTAATAATTGTGGTTCATGTATTTCAAACATAAACAATCTTAGCAGTTGGGAATTTTATATTTGCCATCGCAAATATTGCTTTGTATTGTTTGGTATGTGAAATATCGTTCATATAGATTCATTACATCATTGAAATCTAGATAAAATGATAAATTAATGGGCAGAGATAAAAATTGATACCAAAATATTTGCTACAAGTTAACATTTTCACACTTTTGTCCATGGTTGACACGGGCAATTCTTAATCAAATTCTCTTCCCTTACTCGTTGTAGTTACAATATTTCAATTAAAAGATGTAGTGATTCGTAGGGTTTAAAATGTTGTTTTTTGTGATTCAGATGTCATGTGTATTGGTTTCCCAGGCGACTCGATCGAGTAGCATGCTACTCGACCGACCTGCAGGTACAGAGCAGAAGCAGCAGAAAACCGAGAGCTGTGGGGTGGTTTTCCCACGACTCGGGTGACATACTCGGTCGAGTATGAGGCTACTCGATCGAGTAGGAGGCTACTCGGTCGAGCTACAGTAGGGTTCTGATGGTTTCAGAAGTCCGAGAGTTTACTGTTCTGTAGGGAATACCGGCTCGGGAGTAGCTATGCTACTCGACCGAGTCGACTCGACTCCACCTAGTGGTTGAAGCAGCGCAAGTCAGCTCGGTCGAGCAGCTCGGGCTGCCGACCGACACGGGCCGAGTCGACACGGGCCCAGCCGAGAAATCCAGCGGCCAGATCTTGTTTTCTCAGGTTTTGGAGAATTCTATTTAAACCTAACTATTGTTGTAGCCTAAGTTAAGCCTCTATTAGATTATTAGAGTTTTGGAGAGCCTCTAGCCACCCCCCTTTGGAGATTTGTAGGGTTTTGGAGTTCTTGAGAGAAGGTGAGTTTATTCTTCTCTATTCCTCCATTGATTTCTTCTTCTTTGAGTGAGATTGTGAGGGCTTGTGCGGGCAAGTTATTACTCACGTGAGTGGAAGCAAGATTGTAACTCTAGGTGTTTGATTTCTCTGATAGTGGAATCATCTCGGAATGCTGGATGTACGTTGTTTACAACCGAATCAGAGTAAATTCTCTTGTGTCTGCGTTTGATTTGTTGTTACTTTGATTTGTTTGCTACTTTCTATTGCAAGGTTAATTGGGTATTTTGTTGGGTAATTTGGGATCATTTGCTAGCCCTAGATTCCTGATCAGTTTGTTGAGGTTGGTATTCCGCGTGGATCTCCAAGGCGTTGGTTTTCGCCGGTGATTTATTCCCAACAATTGGTATCAGAGCTTGTGGTTCGTTTGCAAAGGAAGTTAGTGGCGAAGAAAAGATGGTGTCTTTGGCAACTTTGAACATTGAAAAGTTCACCGGCCAGAATGATTTCCGAATCTGGCAGACGAAGGTGTAGAATGTTCTTATGCAGACGGGATGTCATCAGATCGTATTTGATGTATCGAATATCGATAAGGAGTTGAAGGAATCCGCTAAGGCGAAGATGGAGAGGAAGGCGTACAACGTGATTCAGTTGTCGTTATCAGATAATGTTCTGAGAGAAGTCTTAGATGAAGCTACGACATCTGACATGTGGAAGTAGTTTGAGGGACTATATATGAAGAAATTCTTCACGAGTCGCCTATATTTGCTTCAGCGGCTGTATACTCTCAAAATGAAGTCTGGATCAGTGGTGAAGGATCACAAGGATGAATTGAACTGGATTGTGCTGGAGTTGCGTGATATGGATGTGAAGATTGAGTATGAACAGCATGCAGTTATCTTGCTGTGTTCATTGCCTGAGGAGTATAATCAGTTTGTTCGGTCGATGATTTATAACCGAACTACTTTCATCGTGGAAGAGGTGAAGGCAGCGGTTCACACAGAGCAGCTATGCGACAAGGTTCAAGATAGAGATCATGTGAGTAACCGTGAGGCGGCATTGCATGTGAGGGGTCGACATGAAAGGAGAGGAGGTTTCAAGAAGAACAATGACCGCTCCAAGTCGAGACATTCACAGGATAAGTTTGTGAACATCACATGTTACAATTGCCAGAAGAAGGGTCATTGTTCGAGCCATTGTCCTAACAAGGTTAGGAAGAAAGGCAAGGAAACCGAAAAGGATTCCGGTTCGGCATCTTTGGGGATTGATGGTGAGCAGGTCCGTGATGAAGGTAGAGTTACTGAGATGTTTGTCGCAGGGATTGCAGAAGATACAAATATGGCATGGCTCATGGACAGTGGATGCTCATACCATACGACTCCTCATATGAGTTGGTTCGCAACATACCGTTCCAAGGAGGATGGAGGTTCAATCCTTATGGGAAACAATACAGTGTGTAAAACTGCGGGTATTGGAATCGTTCGGATAAAAATGCATGACGACATGGTGCGTACACTTGCCGATGTGAGGCATGTCCTAGATCTGCGAAAGAGCCTAATCTCCCTAGGCATATTGGACAATAACGGATGTAAGTCGGTCTTTGAAAAGGACCAACTTCGAGTTTCAAAAGGAGTCATGGTTGTGACGGAGGGAAGAAAAGTGGGAAACTTATATGCTCTTCAAGGTACCACAGTTGAAGGTGAAGAAAACGTAAGCACTACGAGCTCAGTTCCTGGAGATTTGGCTAAGTTATGGCATTTTCCCTTGGGTCATCCATGTGACAAGACCCTCAATGTACTCTGAAGAAGAAAGCTGATTGAAGCCTCGAATGAGAGTATAGAATTCTGCGAATCCTGTGTACGAAAAGAAGACAAAGGTACAGTTCAACACGGGGAAGCACACTAGCGGTGGACCACTTGACTATGTACACACCAATGTGTGGGGTCCGTGCCCAGAGCCATCAAGAGGAGGAGCTAGGTATTTTGTCTTGTTCATTGATGACTACTCTCGCAAAGTTTGGATGTACTTAATGAAGTCGAAGGATCAGACTTTTGATATGTTTCGAGAGGAAGACCATGGTGGAGAAGCAAACCGGAAGGCACGTGAAAGTGCTTAGTTCTGACAATGGAGGTGAGTATACCTCGAGGGAGTTTAGAAATTTCTGCAAACTCCATGGGATCCGTCGTCATTTTAGCACACCCGGAGATCCGTAGTCGAATTGAGTGGTGGAGCGGATGAATCGTATATTGTTGGAGAGAGTGCGTTGTTTGAGGCACTCAGCCGGTTTGGAAAAGGAATTCTGGGATGAGATACTCACTACTGTTGTGCTCATTGTGAACAAAATTCCTTCAGTAGCTATTGGCTACAAGATCCCTGAGGAGATGTGGAGTGGTGAAGCTGGAGATTATTCGTACTTGCGCATTGTGGGTTGCCTGACATATGTACACGAGAGGGGCGACAAGTTGGATCCAAGAGCAAAGAAGTGTATCTTTCTTGGATATGGCTACGGCGTCAAGGGCTATCGTTTGTGGGATCCAGAGGGTCAGAAAGCGATAGTGAGCCGACATGTCACTTTTGATGAGGATGCAATGCTCAGGGCAGAGCATTCTCATTCAAAAGATGACATGTCCGCAGAGGTGATTTCGACGGAGAGAGTCAATCTTCCGGTCCAGCCCACTCAACGACCAGGCAAAGAGTTGATGGTCGATGCTTCAGTTGAGGGAGATGATGAGGTCCATGTTGAGGACCAAGTGCAGACACCCGGTCCATCTCAGGTACGCGTTGACGCCTATGCAGGTGATGATGAAACGCGGAGATCGAAGAGGGTGAAGAAAGCGCCAGAAAGATTTGGAGTATGGGATTATGCGGGTTATTCTTTCGATGATATGGCGGCTTATGTACTCAATCTAGAGCACGAGGAGCCAGCGACATATGGTGGAGCCGTAGTCTTAGGAGATGTCGCTCAATGGCAAGGAGCTATGGAGGAGGAGATGGAGTCTCTTCACTGGAACGACACTTGGGATTTAGTGCCGTTACCTAGCGAGAAGCGTGACATTGGTTATCGTTGGATATACAAGGTCAAGAAAAGCTCAACTCAAGATGGGAACAATGTCAGGTATAAGGCAAGGTTGGTAGCCAAGGGATTTGTACAAAGGTAAGGAGAAGACTACAACGATATATTCTCACCAGTTGTGCTACACACATCGATTCGTGTGTTGTTGGCGCTAGTTGATAGTATGGACATGGAGTTGGAGCAACTCGATATGAAGACCGCCTTTCTGCATGGAGGCCTTGATGAGGAAATCTATATGCAGCAGCCTGAGGGGTTCAGAGTTGAAAGGAAACAGACTTTGGTGTGCATGTTGAAGAAATCGTTGTACGGGTTGAAGCAGTCACCCAGTCAGTGGTATAAATGATTTGATTGCTTCATGATTGGAGTAGGCTTCGAGAGAAGCATCAAGGATCAATGTGTGTATGTCAGTACACTTGAGAATGTCTTGAAGATTTATTTGTTGCTCTATGTGGACGACATGCTAATTGCTTCTAATAGCATGTCTGAGGTTAAGAAGCTGAAGGCGAAGCTTGGGCAAGAGTTCGACATGAAGGACTTATGACCTGTAAAGAAGATTCTCGGTATGGAGATTTTCCGATATCGGAACAAGCATGAGCTGAGATTGTCACAGAAGGGGTATATTCAGAAGGCGCTAGCCCAGTTTGGGATGGATGGTGCGAAGCTCGTAACGACACCTTTGGGAGCTCATTTTCAGCCGTCGGCAAATCAGTCGCCAAGCACCGATGAGGAGAAGACTTACATGTCTTAGGTGCCATATGCGAGTGCAGTAGGAAGCTTAATGTATGCAATGGTTTGCACGCGTCCATATATTGCACAAGCCGTATGAGTGGTTAGCAGGTATATAGCTAATACTGGCAAGGAGCATTGGCAGGCAGTCAAGTGGATACTGAGATATCTGCAAGGCACGACGAGTGTCGGGATCCTATATAGGAGTGGAGAGAGTAAGGTGCTGACAGGGTACTGCGAGAGCGATTATGCAGGTGATAGAGACAGGCGGCGATTTACTACGGGGTATGTGTTCACCTTGGGCACTGTCACAGTATCGAGGATGTCGATCTTACAGTCTGTGGTTGCGCTATCGACCACAGAGGCCGAGTTGATTGCAGCGGTGGAAGCTGTGACCAAGTATTTAAGGAGTCTGTTGAAAGATTTGGGGGTACCACAGAGTTCGTCACATGTGCATTGTGACAGCCAGAGTGCCATTGATCTGGCAAAGCACCATGCATACAGTTCGAGAACGAAACATATTGAGGTGCGTGATTTCTTCCTGGATTTGGAGAAGAAGAATATATAGCTTCAGAAGATCCCAACTGAATTGAACCCCGCAGACATGTTTACCAAGCCAGTTCCCGCCGTCAAGCTCCAGGTTTGTATGGAGCTGATTTCCTTGTTAGCTTAGGTGGCACCGGAGGGTCCATGTTTCGAGACGATCGTGATAATCAGAGAGAGGGTCATGGCGTGCAACGTAGAGTTGCAGGAGTCATTGGGATGAGATTTGAATCAAGGTAGAGTGTTGTTTTTTGTGATTCAGATCTCATGTGTATTGGTTTCCCAGGCGACTCGGTCGAGCAGCAGCAGGTGCAGAGCAGAAGCAGCAGAAAACAGAGAGCTGTGTGGTGGTTTTCCCACGACTCGGACGACCTCCTACTCGGGTCGAGTAGGAGGCTACTCGGTCGAGCTACAGTAGAATTCTGATGGTTTCAGAAGTCCGAGAGTTTACTGTTCTGTAGGGAATACCGACTCGGATTGAGTAGCTATGCTACTCGACCGAGTCGACTCGACTCCACCCAGTGGCTGAAGTAGCGCAAGTCAGCTCGGTCGAGCAGCTCGGGCTGCCGACCGACTCGGACCGAGTCGACGCGGGCCCATCCGAGAAATCCAGCGGCCAGATCTTGTTTTCTCAGGTTTTGGGGAATTCTATTTAAACCTAACTATTGTTTTAGCCTAGGTTAAGCCTCTATTGGATTATTAGAGCTTTGGAGAGCATCTAGTCACCCCCTTTAGAGATTTGTAGGGTTTTGGAGTTCTTGAGAGAAGATGAGTTTATTCTTCTCTATTCCTCCATTGATTTCTTCTTCTTTGAGTGAGTGTGAGGGTTTGTGCGGCAGTCACTGCGGCTTGGCAAGTTATTACTTACGTGAGTGGAAGCAAGATTGTAACCCTGAGTGTTTGATCTCTCTGATAGTGGAATCGTCTCGGAATGCTGGATGTAGGTTGTTTACAACCGAACCAGGGTAAATTCTCTTGTGTCTGCGTTTGATTTGTTGTTACTTTGATTTGTTTGCTATTGTCTATTGCAAGGTCAATTGGGTGTTTTGTTGGGGTTGGTATTCGTTTGCTACTTTCTATTGCAAGGTCAATTCGTTTGCTAATTTGGGATCATTTGATAGCCCTAGATTCCTAATCAGTTTGTTGGGGTTCGTATTCCGCGTGGATCTCAAAGGCGTTGGTTTTTGCCGGTGATTTATTCCCAACATAAAATTGAAATAAGTTTAAACAACCATTACAATCGCAACAGCAAATGACATTGCCAGTGTTGGTCCAGCTTCCTAATTGAAGGTCGAAAGTTCGACTTCTAATGAGAAAATAGACATTAAGAATATATGAAATGGGTAATTCTGAGCGTGTGCACCCAAAACTAACGGCTTAATTGAAATAAGTAAAATTCATAGTGGGATTTAATGGCTTGTGCTCTCTGAACCGATGGCTAAATTTTGAAGTGATGAGCCTAAAGACTTCATTGGTATCTGGAATGAGTCTATACAATCATAAATTCAGTCCCTGCTTCTTTGCTTCAGTTGGTGAATGCATTACCTTTTGATTAGCTGTTTATGCGTGTTGGACAAGCATACTAATGTACTTGTGTTATTATGTGTTTTATTTCTATTGCTGCCCCATATTTTGAGCCATGTTTTCCCCAGGTTCCTTTGCTAGCTTTACTGATAAATCTTCTTCTAAGACTAGCATAATCAAATGAGCTAATCTCTACATTTGGTGTAGATTAATTATGGTTCTAGATCCAAGTGTATCATCACAACTGCTTGTTGCACATGTAACCAAATGAGCATATTTACTGTGTGCAAACAGTCACCCAATTGGCAATTCACTGGTTCGAACCTTGTCAGCGGCATTGGAGTAAATTCCTAAAGGAAATACTAACGACCCTTGTGATTTACGCTATCTTACATACTTTTTTACATTTTTAATATCGTTGTCATGTGAACTTTTCCATTTTTACGACTGGGTATTTCATTTTACACCAAACAGATAGATTAAATGGTTATCAAATCATTTCCCAACAAAAAAAGTTAAATTAAAAAACCCCTTTAACATTTCACTCGTTTTAAGAAAACCCCGCGTTAGCTTTTCTTTTTTTTTTGTGCATGTACCCCAATCAACTTTTTTCCCCCAGAAAACCCTTATAATGCCATTAACGGCGCAAATGAAAAGGTGTTAGAGCTCAATTAGCGGAAGCTCGAAGCAGTTGGTTGGATGGAGCATTGCAAGCAGGAGAGAGCAGGGAGGAAGAAGGAGCTGAGGCGAAGGAGGGGAAGCTAACGGCTAGTGCTGGGGAGGAGAAAGGAGAACCGTTCGATTTGGCAGAGAATAAGATCTGATCGTTGGTATAGTTTAAATAATCACCGTTCAATACAAATGGATGGATTAATCTGAGCCGTGGATTAAGAATTAGTTGAGGAAGGGGCCCACCTGAATTCCAATGGCCAAGCGTAATATCATTTGATTAGCTGAAGGGTTGGGCGTTGCCGGAAGATGCCGTCGACGTTGCTGGAGAGTCGCCGGAGTTTGTTAGCCGCCGTAACAACTTCCGATTGGACAGCTGTTAGTTTGTTGGAAGTTTGTTAGCTGTAATTGTTAGTATAAATACTGGCGAGCGGAAGGAGGAGGTCATGATTTGGCTTGTATGAAATTTCCATAGTTTTTCATCTTTTAATTCAATTGTCCTGTAATTTTCTATCTCCTAGTTAATAAAATTCTCATAAGATTTCGCCATTGCTGGCGGAATCTCTTGGTGAACATTTTGCGTTCATCAATTTGGTATCAGAGCCAGCTACAATCCATGGCGGGGAAGAAGAAGGTCGGTGTTGAAAATGCGCCCGTAACGGAGTTGGATCCAGGTCAGGGTTCTCACACTGAACTACCAATCGAGAATATGGATGAATCGCAGGAGTGGCGACTGCAACAAGAGAATAAGCTCTATCAAATCCAATCTCAGATCCAAGCTTTGATTGAATCTCTGCGGCATTCAAATGAGCATACAGCTGCTCAAATACAAGCTGTGTTAAGTGGTCAAAGCAAGATTGAAGAGAAGTTTGTTAATCAAGAAGTCCAAATGCAATTACTGAGGAATGGTCAACTCAGGTTGGATGCTCGTATGAGCAACCCAGATCATGGCTCCAGGACGCCCGGGGATGAAAGAAGTGGAGAACCGCCTATTAATGGAGATCGTGGCTCGGAGAGAAGGGGAGGTCCTGCTGATCATCTTCCACAAGCTCACCTGAGGATCCTTAAGCCAGAGTTTCCTGTGTACAAGGGTGATGAAGATGTATTGCCATGGCTAAGTCAGGTACAGCAATTGTTCGTTTATTACTCAACTCCCTATGTTAATTAGGTGAACACTAGCTCATTTTATTTGAGGGGAGATGCACTTCATTGGTATGACTGGGGGAAAATTAATGTTCCTAATTTCTATTACTGGGAGAAATTCAAAGATGAGCTTATAGTGAGATTTGGGCCAATGGAGTTGGATAAACCTTATGCAGTTTTCTCTAATCTAAAACAAACTGGAACTGTTAAGGAATATCTAGGTAAACATGAGCAAATTGTGGGGTTATTGCAAAAAATGCCAGATGAATATGTGTTAGATAAATTCATAAATGGATTACGGGATGATATCAGATTAGATGTCATGTCCTTGAATCCTGAAAATTTCAGGAGGGCTGTCCAATTGGCTAGAACCTTTGAGGAGAAATTGGCTCTGGCTAAGAAGAATAGGTTGCCTTTCACATCTAGTCCTTATTATAAACACAATTCATTGCCAACTCCAGGAGGGCCAAAAGAAGTGGTTAAGGAAACCTCTAAAGCTGTGGTACCTTTTGTGCCTAGAGGGAGGTTGCTATCTCAAGATGAGATACAAAACAGGAGAAAAAATAATATGTGCTTTACCTGCAATGAGAAGTGGGAAAGAGGTCATAAATGCCGCAAACAATTGTATATATTAGATGTTGAAGAAGAAATGGAAGAAACTGGGGTGGAAACAGGAGTTGAGGGGAATGAGAAAATACAAGAGTGGCAGGAAGTGGGTGAGGATGAATTTCCTTCCATTTCTGTGCATGCTTTATCTGGCATTCCTACTGCACAAACCCTTAGACTCAAGGGGAGTATTAAGGGCCATACCATTAACATTTTGGTGGATACGGGATCAACACACAACTTTATTCACCCAAAGTTAGTAAAGTCACTGGGTTTAACTGTGGAGCAATCCAATGAGTATGATGTTGTGGTGGCCAATGGACAGAAGTTGCAAGGGTCAGGTATTTGTAAAGAAGTGCCAATTCATTGTCAAGGAGTGGTGGTTTCTCCCAATTTGTTAATTTTGCCATTAGGTGGGCAACAGATTGTGTTGGGAACCTACTGGTTAAGACAGCTTGATGACATCATATTCAATTTCAGGAAAATGCAAATGAAATTTAATTGGGGTGGAAAAGAATGGTCCTGGCAAGGAGTGGAACCTCAAGATGCTCAGTTGGTAGATGAGAAGGGAATTGATAAAGCACTTAAACAACAGGGGGAAGGTTATTGGATACAGCTCAATTTATTGGAGTTATCAGGTAATTCAGGGTGTAAACATTTGGCAGCTCTTGAAAGGGAGGAATTACCTAAGGATTTGAAGAGAGTCCTTAATCAATTCCCAGAAGTCTTCAAGGATCCTGTAGGATTACCTCCTAGGAGAAGTTGTGATCATAAAATCCCTACACTGCCAGATTCAAAACCTGTGTGCATTAGACCTTACAAACATGCATATGCCCTCAAAACTGAAATAGAAAAGCAAGTTGAAGAAATGTTGAAATCTGGAGTGATAAGACACAGCCACAGTCCCTATGCCTCTCCAGTGGTGATGGTAAGGAAAGCAGACTCTAGTTGGAGGATGTGCGTGGATTACAGGTCTCTTAATCAACAAACTATTAAAGATAAATTCCCAATTCCTATCATAGAAGAGCTGTTGGATGAACTGTTTGGGGCACAATATTTTTCCAAGTTGGATTTGAGGTCGGGGTATCACCAAATCAGGATGAGGGACCATGACATATTCAAGACTGCTTTTCGCACACATGATGGCCATTATGAATTTCTTGTGATGCCATTTGGGTTAACCAATGCTCCTTCAACTTTCCAGTCATTGATGAATTCTATTTTCAGGGGATATCTAAGGAAATTTGTGCTTGTTGTTTTTGATGATATCCTGATCTACAGCAAGGATTGGCAGTCCCACTTGGAGCACTTACATCAGACATTGCAGATATTGAGAGAGCAGCAGCTATTTGTGAAGTTATCAAAGTGTTCTTTTGGGCAAGAATCTGTGGAGTATCTTGGGCATGTTATTTCTAATAGGGGAGTATCTGTTGAGCCTAGAAAGATTGAAGCAGTGGTGAATTGGCCATCTCCTAAAAATTCCAGAGCAGTAAGAGGGTTCTTAGGGCTACCTGGCTATTATAGGAAATTCATCAAAGGTTTTGGGGGAATAGCAGCACCCCTCACTGATTTACTCAAGAAAGAAGCTTTTGTATGGGGAGAAGCAGCTCAAAGATCTTTTGAAACATTAAAAAGGGCTTTAACCTCAGCTCCTGCATTGGCTATGCCTAATTTTGAGGAGGAGTTTGTATTGGAGTGTGATGCTTCCGGAAGGGGTATTGGGGCAGTTTTGATGCAAAGAAATCAGCCTATAGCTTATTTGAGCACTAAACTAACTGGAAGAAATTTGTTATTATCAACATATGAAAAAGAGCTTTTAGCTATTATCTTGGCTGTGACTAAGTGGGGGCAATACTTATTGGGAAGGAGGTTTACCATTAGAACTGACCACCAAAGTCTAAGGTATCTGCTCAATCAAAAGCTGCAGCAAGGAATGCGAAGTAAATGGCTTATGAAACTGCAATCATACAACTATCATGTGGAATACAAGCCTGGGAAGAGTAACAATGCTGCTGACAGTCTTTCAAGGGAGGTGGATAATAGTATGGGAACTGGGGAGGATTTCTGCTCAATATATCACATATCTTCTCCCATGTGTGATTGGATGCAAGCAATAAAGCAAATGGTGGAGGATGACCCTTACTTCCAGATGATTGAGGAGAAGAGACAACAGGGGGATCAATCTAGTAGAAAAATTACTAAATGGGATGGCTTATATTACCGTAAGGGGAAAATCCTGATTAGTCCCGATGCCTTGGGAGTTCAACACATCTTGCTCCAGGAATTTCATGGTTCCCCAGTGGCTGGGCATTCTGATGCAGCTAGAACTTTGCACAGGCTAAAGAGGACATTCCATTGGAAGGGTATGCGGGGTGATGTCCGTAAGTATGTACGGGAATGTGATGTTTGTCAAAGGAATAAATCTGAGAATGTAGCATACCCAGGACTTCTACAACCTCTACCAGTGCCAGGGCAGATATGTGAAAGTATTTCTATGGACTTCATCCTGGGGTTGCCTTTGTGTAATGGATATACAGTCATTTATGTGGTTGATAGACTAACCAAATACTCACATTTCTTTCCTCTTAAGCATCCATTTACAGCAAAGGGAGTAGCTGAAGTTTTCTTTGAAGGGGTTTTCAAGCACCATGGGGTTCCAGCTACTATAGTGAGTGACCGTGACGCTGTCTTGGACTGAGATCTTTAAATTGCAAGGAACTACTTTAGCCCATAGTTCGGCTTATCATCCTCAAAGTGATGGGCAAACAGAGGTTACCAACCGGAGTTTGGAGTGTTATTTGTTTTGTTTCTGTGGTCATAAACCCAAGGAGTGGGTGAAGTGGTTACCATTAGCTGAGTTTTGGTTCAACACCACCTGGCGAAGTTCTACGAAGATGACTCCTTTTGAAGCTGTTTATGGAAGGCCAGCTCCTACCCTTCTGTCTTATCTACCCCATACTTCCAAGCTTGCTGCAGTGGATGAAGCTCTTTTCTCTAAGGAAGTAACTCTCAAGCTGCTACGGGATAATTTGGAGAAGGCACGGGAGAGGATGAAGAGAGAAGCTGATAAACACAGAACTGATCGTCAATTCCAGGTGGGGGACTTGGTGTATCTCAAGTTGCAACCATATAGACAAATTAGTGTCTCTATGAGGAAACCACATAAACTTTCTCCCAAGTATTATGGACCCTATGTTATATTGGAAAGAATTGGGGATGTGGCGTATATGCTGAAGCTGCCTCCAGACGCTCAAATTCATGCTGTCTTCCATGTATCTCAACTCAAGAGGAAGGTTGGTGATCGGGTAGTGGTGCAGGACCCTCAACCAAGGTATATGGAAGAGATAATTGATGAACCGGATTCCATTGTTGATCGGCGAGTGGTGAAAAGAGGTAGAGCTTTGGAGTCCCAAGCACTCATTAAATGGAAGCAGCGGTCTGTGGAGGAGGCGACCTGGGAATCGTATTGGGATCTGGTGAAGCGATATCCGTCATTTGACCTTGAGGCAAGGTCACAAAATGGGGGAGGGAATGTTAGAGCTCAATTAGCGGAAGCTCGAAGCAGTTGGTTGGATGGAGCATTGCAAGCAGGAGAGAGCAGGGAGGAAGAAGGAGCTGAGGCGAAGGAGGGGAAGCTAACGGCTAGTGCTGGGGAGGAGAAAGGAGAACCGTTCGATTTGGCAGAGAATAAGATCTGATCGTTGGTATAGTTTAAATAATCACCGTTCAGTACAAATGGATGGATTAATCTGAGCCGTGGATTAAGAATTAGTTGAGGAAGGGGCCCACCTGAATTCCAATGGCCAAGCGTAATATCATTTGATTAGCTGAAGGGTTGGGCGTTGCCGGAAGATGCCGTCGACGTTGCTGGAGAGTCGCCGGAGTTTGTTAGCCGCCGTAACAACTTCCGATTGGACAGCTGTTAGTTTGTTGGAAGTTTGTTAGCTGTAATTGTTAGTATAAATACTGGCGAGCGGAAGGAGGAGGTCATGATTTGGCTTGTATGAAATTTCCATAGTTTTTCATCTTTTAATTCAATTGTCCTGTAATTTTCTATCTCCTAGTTAATAAAATTCTCATAAGATTTCGCCATTGCTGGCGGAATCTCTTGGTGAACATTTTGCGTTCATCAAAAGGCATAGTTACCCATAAGCTGTTGAAAAGATAACTTCTCTAATACACATATTTTACAGAAATACCCTAAAACAAAATATATTTTACAAAAAAACAAGATTTTTTGAGAGAGAAAACAATTCAAAGATTTATTTTGCAAAAATGTCATCTTCTTTTCCAACCCTTAACCCAATCCATCTTCTTTTCAAATTTCTTCTCTTGGGAGAAGCATTCCCCTCCCGCCGCCATGGTAAAAGACCTCGCCCACCCCAGTCCATGCTGTAAAAGAAAATTGTTGTCACCCGTGATTTTCTGCGAGTTATATGGTTGGGGTGTTACAGAGGGGTTGTTTGATTCCAGCAATGGGGACTGCTAACGGAGGAGACGATGGTAGGGTTGATAAGGTGGGGCTTATACTCGATGAACTCGACGGAGAAGTGAGGAGGAGGAGGATGATACTAATGAGGGGGATCTTAGATCCAGGAATTCTTGATGTCATTGAGGTTGGAGGAGGAAGAGGAGGCTGAGGACCCCGAATTGGGATCTGGATTTTGAGATGAGGCAGGACATGACATATGAGAGGATTAGGAATATCTTAGGGGTTGGATTTGGGTTTAGACTAGGGAAGGAGAGAGGACAAGGGAGAGGGAAAATTGGTTCTTTAAATTATTTTACTAATAAAATCACTTTTAATGTGCTATGATTTTTCAAAAATAAATCTTAGCTTTAATGATGTATGAATTTTTAAATTTTATACATTTTTGCAAGAATTTTTCTTATTTCTTATTACTTTTTAATGTTTCTTATACCAGAAATTCTTTATAATAAACGGTCATAAAAATTTTATGACGATGCAATAATTTTTGCTATTTTTATTCATGTTTCATGAGACATATTTTTCCTTTTATTATTAATAATAAATAGTTATATAAGTTTTTAATGAAATATTAACTTTTAAACCTTTTACTTACTTTCATAAGACATAATTTTTTATTATATAATATACATTAATAATAATTAATTATATAAATGATGTATTAAGTATTGGATACTTTATGTATTAATTTGGAGATATAACTTTTTATTATATTTTAAAAAAAATCAACTCAATTTTTTAACAAGGAATAATGGCATTTTGGTCATAAGATGGTCACATGCAAGTTAAATGACCAGATTTTGGATGGTAGATCGTCGGAAGCATCGGAAAGATATGGGGACTTCACGCACAAAAAATAATAATAATAGGTGTTTTCTGAAAATGGGTGAAAGTTCATATGGATTTAAGAAAATGTAGCCAGAAGAAGAAGAATAAAATGAGAAAACCGGAATGTTTATTCACAAAAAAAACTATGAAAACCATTGATAAAGGTGGCGAGCATGTCTACCAATGGCCATGTTATCCTACCTTTATGTATGTGTTAGACACTACAAATCATCAAATGTCAGATCTGTTATTGGCCAACTTTATTGATTTACACGGGATTAATTATAGGTCATAATCATTGTCCATTATTTGTTGATCTAGCAGGATTGTTGGCCAAGTGGCATCAGAAAGAAAGCATCGCTGGACCTACGCCGATGCAGTTGACTCTAGATTGCAGGTAGAGGTAATCTGAAGTGCAACTCTCTTATTTTATTAGGAGAACAAAGTTGTTGATTATAGTTAAAATTTAAAGATTGATGCACTTTTTGCTTTCATGCAGTTCCCTGAAGAATGGAATCGACAGTTTGTAGCTGGAATGAGGGTAGTATCCCATCTTTATTTGCAAGGATGTTGAGTTCGAACATGTTTAGCAATCAGTATGTTGAATTACTTCTATAATAGTTGGTAGAGATATTTGATCGTGCATAATTTGCTCTTGCAGACAATTTTGCTTGTGCCTGTCATTCCTCTTGGAGTCGTGCAACTTGGTTCACTGAATATGGTGTGTCTATTTCATGTTTTCATTAGGGTGTTGAATGCATCCTTTTCATTTCCACCTGATTTCTAGTATGCATTCCAATGGGCAAAGCTTGATTAAGCGACCTGATATATTGATATTTGCTTATATATCCGTGATATTTCTTGCTTAACATGTATCAGAGTTATGTAAGAATACACTGTATTAAAAAATGTGAACTTCTTGTTTCAATTACTTGAAGATATTTTACTTTGCATGGACCAATCTCTACCGCTTCCAGAATTTTACAATCAATTTGAGATCCAATAGTCTGGTGTGCCGCGACCCTAGTCATGTTTACTATCTAAATTGTTGGGTCTGTGAAACAGTAGGCATGAATTTTTGGTCCTGCATTGTAAGTTGTTTCTCTAAAAATGTCAGCTGAAGTCGTATTAGCAACTTCTTTTGCTGTCATGCATCAGGTCCAGGAAGATTTAAGAGAGATAATTCAAATTAGGAATTTTTTTGGTACCATCGAGAATACTTCAGGAACTTGCATTTCTTTATCGTCGAGGATGAACCAACCGGATTTCCATGCACAATCAATCACGTCCTCGGTATGGATTCATGCAATCTCAAGTTCCAAGTCATCACTGATTATTTACCTAGTTTCTTGCACTCGGAAATCCTAGCAAGAAACTTATTCCGATGTTTATAAATTATGGTCATGTGATTGTTATCTACTTACATTGTACATCCATCTGTGGTTCAGGCTAATCTTCCATTCGGGGCTGATGTTTTTGACCAGATACTCGAGCTAGATGCAAGTGCTTACACAGATGAAAGTAACTGGCAATCAACATTTGAGAGCTTGCTTACTGACCATATTGAAAACCCAACTGAACTCGACCTATCTGTGCTCGCTGAACTTGGTGATATATCAGCTTTTTATTGCCTCGAGGATAAACTGGATGTTTTTTCTTCCATCAGTCATAAATTTATACCAGATGCTTATGTGAAGGATCTCCAGCATAGATACGATGACCAAGGTTTTATGGAGGAGTTTGATGAAGAGAAAAATTCTATAACAGACCATAAATCTTTTAGCTTCCCATCCGACTCTGAGCTACACAAAGCACTAGGGCCAAGTTTAAACGGTCATGATGACTGTATGCAGGACACTCTTGTATCAGAAGCAGATAAATGGAGCAACTCACTGGCCTACTGCCAAATAGAACTGCCAGAAACGTGTGGTTCCACATTCGATGATGCTGGTGCATGGTTTGCAGAAGAGAGAACAGAACAACAGCTAGATGCTGTGATAGCGGAAATACTCAAATCTCCAGATGATAATGGATCATGTGAATCCAGATATGTAAGGTCATGCAGCAACTCACCAAGCAAGTGCTCAGATTCTTGTTTAACACATTGTAAAAATGAAGATGATGCCCTGAGTTTGGGAGAGTCAGTGTCGCGCAGCCGTGAAAGGTCAATGTTTGGTTTTAATGATGTAGTTTCCATGAGTCCTCCTGCCAGATCTCCTCATAAGAGCACCGGAAATGTGCCAATTCCAGAACAACCAGAGATGGCATCTAAACTGTACGGGAAGGTCCAGACGACAAAAGTTAACAGAAAAAAAGGCAACGCTGCCGAGGTTCACAGGCCAAAGCCACGAGACAGACAGTTGATACAAGAGCGCATTAAGGAGCTACGAGAGCTTATTCCTGATGGCTCTAAGGTATATATTATGTCCCTGATGTTTTATCCCGGAACTTGCCATCCATATGTGATGTTGGGATTCCAAGGGTTGATTGTAATATTTTGGCATCATCATATTCTTTGATACAGTGCAGCATAGATGCATTGTTGGATCAAACTATAAAGCATATGCTGTTCCTGCAGAGCGTACCAAGTCAAACTGAAAAATTGAGGTATTCTGCAGAACCGGAGGTACGTTACATATAACCTCCTGTAAACCATGGCCGGCGCTTCAATCTTGTGATTTTTGCTGTAATAATTTATGCATGTTTGCGCTAATTACATATGGTTAGTTGTCGGTTATGGTTATTCATTGTGTCAGTCACATCTAGATGCTTTATCGCCAATCTTTCAATTTTACAGCTACAAAGGTTCACTATCGTATCACAATATTGGTGTCCTACAGGAATTCATCATGTCAATGAGTTTTCCCTGTCTAAGTGGGAGCTTTCTTTCTTCAGTCTTCAGTTAAGATGAATGCTATTTTGTTATTGCTGCTGCACCCTACCCATTGTTTCAATCAAGTGCTGAATAGAAACCTTGTAGTTTCTCTCTTTCATCGAGCTTGTGTCAACTTCTAGGCATGTAATCTTGGTCTCTATTGCAAAGCTCAATTCTGTTGTAAGCTGTGCAGAATTTTACATCCTTTGTACTGCTGAAGAGATTTGGCTTAGTTTTGTTTTTAATCTCATTCCCCTGAGGGGGAAAACACTCAGGCACACCTGCCAACGTCTAGTTTGACATCAATTAATACACCCAAAAAATCAATGTCGAGTTTTGGGGTTTTCAGGTTAAAGGTGAATGTTGGAGTACATACGGGTATAATGCCGGTCAAAATGGAGCAAGTTGGGCATATGGAATGGGACGCCAGTCAGAACAACCCCCCTTGATCGTCGAAAACCTTGATCTACATGGTCAAATACTTGTTGAGGTACTAACACTCGCTAGGCCGTCTGCCCTTGTGTTGTAAGCATATACAAAGCCGAAGTATTCATCTCTTCTGTTTCAAGTATTCGCAGATTCAATGCAATGATTATGGACTTTTCATGGACATAGCTCAAGTCATTAGACGCCTAAAACTTACCATCCTTAAAGGCATCTTGGATATCAATTCAGACAACCCGCGCGCCCATTTCATTGTAGAGGTAAGACATCATGCAGATATATATATGTATGGCTTCAACGAAAAAATAGTTAGTATAGTATGATAACAAACGTGCTTATGCAAATACATTACTTAATACATTGCTTAATGTTCGTACAGGCTCCAAGAGGATTTCATCGATTGGATATACTCTGGCCTTTGGTGCAGCTGCTGCAGCACAACAACATACCAATATCGAAAATGTTCTAAACAAACTCATCCGGTGTGTAAAAACAGAACCGTATGTATCGTATGTTTGTTTGTTATGTTGACTTGAGCGATAAAACGATGTTATTTCAAACCCATGTACCCTAATGCACCATTGTTTCATGTGTTAGCTTCAGATATCATGCCCTCGTTTTGTAACAAATTCCACTATAAACTTGTGGTTTTACTTGCTACCATGTACTATACACATACCACACCTACTGAAAAGAATGTCACTTCACACAGAAGCAGGCATCTACATGAACTCACTAAATTGTACACAGCACAACTGATATCAGGAATTTTATGACCTAGACTGATAGAAGAGTGTCAGAAACCTTTTATCATTGTATAATTCATCCAATCTAAAAACAAGACTTCATCAAAATACCATAAAGATAGACGATACAGATACCTCAGCCTGATCAGAGCCTAAAAACATTACCTCATCAAAACAGGACTCCATCTTTTCTACTATACCTACATAGTGATTCTGGAGAAAGTCAATAAGATGACAAGGAACATAGCAGCATACATCATTGTCGGAACCAATTGGCATATAGCGGATATGGTTGAGCCGTCCTATTGATAAACCACAGCCACACGATATAACAAAGGTGTTCTGAATTAGAGATATCGGTGGCCAAAAGACGTCATTCCTCGTGATTGTTGTTTTCGCATGCTCCAATGGGAGTGACCCCCAGGAACAAAAGGAATCCCAGTGGACAACCGACCTTGAAATACCATTTATACTTCAAATATCATATGAAATACATATTTTTCAACCCTTTATACTCCAAAT
The DNA here is from genome assembly GCA_030789695.1 of Scilla litardierei. Classification (NCBI taxonomy): domain Eukaryota; kingdom Viridiplantae; phylum Streptophyta; class Magnoliopsida; order Asparagales; family Asparagaceae; genus Scilla; species Scilla litardierei. The sequence goes on from CM061137.1 coordinate 145,369,695, forward strand.
CCTAGATCTCTTGCATTAGTTGCAAGGTTTTAAATATCGGATATCGGTGTCGAATCGGATTGGCCATATCGGTATCAGATATCGGAGGATAAATCGAGTATACTAGCAAATATCAGGTTGGTGACATCGGGCAGGATAAATATACAATTATAACGTCATAAATATCTATGATTGTGTTATGAATAGGCCCATTGGGCCAATTGGGTATCCAACCCACTATTGAAAGCTATAAATACAAGGGTAGGGGGCTCTTAACCCTCTACACCTATTTTCCCTACTTTTCCCTTCACAACACGTTATCAGCACGATCACGCTCGTTGGAGGAGACGGCGGCTCGCGGGGAAGGAGATCCATCAATCGCTCAGATTCAAGAAGATCGTAATCTTCTCAACGGGGAGCGAAAATGGCATCCTTCACCAACCGTCGACTAGATTCCCTTTTCGAATCTAGAGGTAAAAATAAAAAACTTTTTAGACCTAAACTTGCTTTCACGTTAGATCTGCATGTTTTCGGATCAAAAAGTTTAAAAACACGGTAAAAATCACATTTTTTTAGATCCGCATGCCTAAAAACAATAAAAATCTGTTTTTAGCGATCTAAATTCTCGAAAAATCTGTTTTTTACCTCCCCAAACCTTGATCCATACCCCGTACGCCCAAAGGGCTAAACGGCGGCACCATACGAGTGCCGCCGGCGGAAAAACGCCGTCGGCCGTCGGCCGCGGCCACGCTGCCGCGGCCAGCCGTCACGGCGGCCGCGCCCCGCGGGCCCCCCTAGGGTTTTTCGGAAACCCTAGCCCTTAACGGGCCAATTTTTAGGGGGAGGCCCAATTAACCCTAATGGGTTGTTTTCATGTCCCAAAAAGCCAGAAAATTAGCTCATTTACATAAATAATTTTTACTTCTTTTATTTTTGGCCCTAAAAAGCCCAAAATAATTAAAAGAAACTTTAAATGGTTTTAAAGCGGTAAACAAAACATTAAAATATGGATCAAAGGTAAAAGTTTTTCAAAATAAATTTTTTTTAACACGTCACACACAATTTAGATAATTTATAGTAATCTTTTCATGCCTGTGATATGATTTCATGCCTGTGATATGATTTCATGCCTGTGATATGATTATCTGCGTGGTTGTATGTTTTCAATATATTATCTGTGTGGATGTGCAAATTAGGCTATCTTTTTAGGGATCAGCCAGGTTTCCGACACCTTTTTAATTTCCTGCAATTTTTCCTTTTTTGAGAGAAATTTGTAAGTGAGGATATAAATGTAAAAAGACGATCGAAGGCCACCAAATAGGAGCTTAAGGCGTACGCACAATGAAGATAGGGGCTTCTCTCTGAAGTTCCCGAGTTGTATTTTATTCTTTCATGCAATTTTTGATGTAACTTCGGACTGTACTTCTTTTTTATTTCGGTGTCGGCTGGCTGATCCCCATAGTCCTAAGTCATTTTCTTTTTCATTACTTATACATTAATTGCGTGGATGTTAATTATTTTAAAACCATGTTTTAATGTTACAATGAAATTGCTGTTGTGAATGGGTATTTACTGGGTTGGTGAGTTATTGGGCCAACCCAAGTGGTTGGGCCCATACCCACTTGTATTCTCCCCTTTGGCTATAAATATAGACTTGAGGGCTCTCCCCTTAGTAGTTGATTCATAACAATTGCCAAATAGCATGCGTGAATGTTAACCTTTGTTAATTATTCACATTATGAAACAGTAAAAGCATGTATGTTAAATTTCATTTAATAAGATCCATGCTATGAAAAATGTTTGAATTACATGCGTGGATGTCTATTTTAAATCAGTTTTAATGATACATGCTGTTTTTTATTGCTAGATCATTCAATGTCCAGACTTGCGAATGTCGACTTTTCGGTCCTGAAGGCCGATGGGTCAAACTACCTGAGTTGGCAGTTGGACCTGAAGTTCCATCTGCGCTCTCATGGTTTCAGTCTCACAAGGACTGAGAAGGCAACAACAAGTACTGCCTCAACCGACAAGGATGCTTCAAAAGAAGCACCTCATACAGAGGAAGTTTCCGATATATTAAAGGCGAAAGCCATTATATATATCAGGAAACATTTAGACTCGACCCTGAAGGATGAGTACCTCACTGTAGAGGATCCTTACGAGCTGTGGGACGCACTCGAGGAGAGGTACAGGCATCAGAGAGATGTCATACTCCCCCGTGCGCAGTACGAGTGGACTCATCTCCGCATACAGGATTACAAATCCGTAGCGGAGTACAACTCAGCTCTCTTCCGTATCACCTCACGCCTGAAGTTGTGCGGTGAAACGGTGACGGAGAAAATGTTGCTGGAAAAGACGTTCACGTCTTTCCACGAGAAGGACATGATCCTTATGCAACAATACCGTGAGAGGAAGTTCACGAAGTACTCTGATCTGCTTTCATGTCTGCTTATGGCTGAACAGAACAGAGACCTGTTGGTTGCCACTCACAACCTGCGCCCTCCTGGCTCCGCTCCACTGCCACCTCCTGCAAAGGCTCATTTCCAGTCTTCCCAAAAGAAGAAGATGGACAAAAAGGCGAAATTCCAGAAATGGAAAGAACAAAAGCAGCGGAAGAAGGCCACTCCCCCAGCTACTCCTCAGAACCAGAAGTTCGTGGACAAGAAGCAAAAGAGGATGTCCAACAAAGGTGGCACTCCCAAGAAAGACTGGGAGGACAAGTGCTCCAAATGGGAATGACGGGCCACTGGTCCAGAATCTGCCGCACACCAAAACACCTCCAGGACCTCTACCAGGCAAGCCTCAAGCCTCGAGCTGAGACAAACCTGATTGAGAGCGCAGCGTTGCCAGAGACCTCATGGACTCCTGAAGACTTCATGGGAGATGACACTCTCTAGCTCTGGACCACTTCTATGTACTAGCAATGTATCTTCTTTTTATGCATAGTATCTAGTTTTATTTCCATGTCAAACAATATTTTGAGCATTTATTTTTATGATAGTAGAATCTTTTCTTTTCATATCATTTACTGCTTGAATGTCTTTATTTTTACATATGGAATTAATCTGCCTAGTGGACAGTGCATCGACGCACTCGATCCTTCAAAACATAGACTACTTCACGAGCATAAGTAGCTATTCTGGCCCACTGAGAACAATCTGAGGACCAGCAAACATAATCGAAGGATCAGGGGAAGCAATTATATTGCTCCCCGGTAACACACAAATCACACTTATAAATGCGTTATACTCCCCTAAATCTATCCGAAACCTCCCAAGCTTTAAAGATATCCGTTTAAACGGATATCACTTAGAAATGGTCGAGGAAGATAAAAAGGAATACTTGCTTGTAACGTCTCTTACAAATGGTTCAAAACCCATTGTGGAACGTTTCAAGGGACTCCCCTTGGGACTCTACCAAACAAGTATACAAACTCCAGAAACATGCATGGCGGAGCACCTGCAGTGCCCCCAAACACCAGAATTCCAACCCTGGTACAGTAGACTGGGACACCCTGGCTCTGTTATGATGTACTGCATCATAAAGAACCCCAGGGGCATAGACCTGAAGAACCTGAAGATTCTTCAAAAAGGCAAATTCCCGTGTCCACCCTGTTACAAGGGTAAACTGATTACAAGACCCTCTCCACTGAAAGTGGACGTGGAGTCCCCTAGTTTTCTGGAAAGAATCCACGGAGACATTTGTGGGCCAATACATCCATCAAGTGGTCCGTTCAGGACTTTATGGTCCTGATAGACACATCTACTAAGTGGTCACATGTGTGTCTACTGTCCACCCGTAACCTAGCACTATTTAAGCTCTTAGCTCAGATAATCAAATTACGGGCCCACTTTCCCGACCACCAGATAAAGAAACTTCGTCTGGATAATGCGGGGGAGTTTACGTCACAAGTCTTTCTAGACTATTGCCAAGCTTAGGGAATTGAAGTCGAACATCCTGTAGCACATGTTCACACCCAAAACGGGTTAGCAGAATCTCTAATTAAGAGACTGCAATGGATTGCTCGTCCATTATTACTTCAATCCCAGATGCCAGTGAATGCGTGGGGTCATGCAATTTTGCATGCTGCATCTTTAATAAAATTAAGACCTTCTGGAGGTCAGTCATCTTCTCCAATGCAACTAGCACTTGGAGCCCCACCAATGTCTCACACTTGAGAATATTTGGTTGTGCAGTATACGTCCCCATAGCACCACCACAAAGGACAAAGATGGGTCCATAACGTCGCCTAGGCATTTATGTTGGGTTTGACACCCCCTCCATAATTAGATTCCTAGAACCCCTTACGGGAGACGTTTTCAAGGCACGTCTAGAAGACTGTGAATTCGATGAAACATCGTTTCCAAGACTAGGCTCATAGACAAAGAAGCCCGAAGCTTCAGAATGTATCACTTGGGATACAAAGACATTATGTCACTTTGATCCGCCCACAAGCCAGTGTGAGGAGGATGTCCTGAAGATTCTCCACATCCAAAACACTGTCCATCTCTTGCCGGACAAATTTACTGATAACCAGAAGATTGTCAAATCACACGTCCATGCTGCTAACACTCCAGCTAGGATTGACATACCGCAAAATGGATGCAATCCGCCTGCAGCAGAAATGGTTGGACCTCTCAAAAAGAGAGGGCGACCACCGGGATCCAAGGACCAAGTCCCTCGAAAGAGTAGGACCCTTGGCAATGGTAAACAAATACCACCACCGGATGCTACTATAAGCCCTACTACCCCATCTCTCCCAAACTCTCATGAAGAGGAAAAACAGGGAGAAAATGAAGTTTCGATACACTATGTACGAACTGGGGAGTATTGGGACAGAAAGAGCACAACCATAGATGACACATTTGCGTGTAATATTGCCATCAACGTCGTGTACTGCGACGATGATATTGAACCACGCTCTCTAACAGAATGTCAAAGCAGAGATGATTGGCCAAAGTGGAAAGCGGCAATAGGAGTGGAGTTGGATTCACTCACCAAACGCAAGGTCTTCGGACCCATAGTCCAGACACCAAAAGGTGTAAAACCTGTGGGTTATAAATGGGTATTTGTTAGAAAACGAAATGAACAGATTGAGATCGTTCGCTACAAAGCAAGGCTTGTAGCGCAGGGTTTTACCCAACGTCCAGGGGTGGATTTTGAAGCCACATACTCCCCGGTCATGGACGCGATCACCTTCCGATTCCTCATTGGCTTAACAGCCCAAGAGGGTTTAGATATGCAGCTTATGGACGTGGTCACTGCATACCTATATGGCAACCTAGACCGAGACATCTATATGAGATTGCCTAACGGTTATTCTTTGCCTGCAGCACTAAAAGAGAGAGAACGTGACATCTACTCAGTGAAACTGCAAAGATCATTATATGGTCTAAAACAATCTGGAAGGATGTGGTATAACAGACTGAGTGATTTCCTTGCAAAACAAGGATTCACAAACGACCCAGTCTGTCCTTGCATCTTTATAAGAGCAAAGGCAACAGGATTTGTAATCATAGCCGTCTATGTGGACGACTTGAACCTCATCGGATCTCCTGAAGAGATCGCAGAGATTTCTAGAAGCTTGACAGAAACCTTCGAGATGAAAGACCTCGAAAAGTCAAAATTCTGTTTAGGTCTTCAAATAGAGCATCTTAACGATGGGATCATGTTACATCAGTCAACTTACACATCGAACTTATTGAAAAAGTTTCAGATGGATAAGTGCCACCCCCTCAGCACTCCAATGGTCGTCAGATCATTGGATGTACATAAAGACCCCTTCCGGCCGCTGGAAGAGGGGGAGGAAGCACTAGGCCCTGAAGTGCCTTATCTAAGTGCTATCGGTGCACTTCTTTACCTGGCTAACTGCACTCGCCCTGACATAGCTTTTGCAGTCAACTTACTAGCCAGATATAGTGCTGCACCTACACAGCGGCACTGGGCCAGAGTAAAGCATCTTTTGCGCTATCTCCAAGGGTCCATAGACTTAGGTCTATTCTACAGGAAAGGGGCATCAACTGGTTTAGTTGGTTATGTTGATGCAGGATACAGGTCCGATCCTCATACAAAGAAGTCTCAGACATGATACATGTTCACATATGGCGGCACAGCCATATCCTGGAGATCTGTGAAGCAGACCATGACGACCGTCTCATCCACTCACTCAGAGCTCTTAGCTATCTTCGAAGCAAGCAAGGAAAGTTTTTGGCTACGCTCTGTGATCCAGCACATCCTCACCACCATCGGCCTGATGACCGTCGTTCTTGTGCCTACTCCACTTCATGAAGACAATGCAGCATGTATAGCCCAGCTACAGGACGGCTACATAAAAGGCGACAAGACGAAGCATATATCCCCCAAGTTCTTCTGGACGCACGACCTTCAGAAGCAAAAGCAGATTGAGGTACAGAAGATCCAATCACGTAATAACTTGGCGGATTTGCTTGCCAAATCCCTGCCTACTAGTATCTTTGAGAAACTTGTATATGTGATTGGGATGAGGAGAGTGAGTAAATGTAAACTGGGTCAGGATGAGAGGACTATGAATTCATAGATACATAGGAAACTGATGTATAGATTCATAGGAAATCTGCAAGCATGAAGCTTGGTCAGATGAGGGGGAGTCAACCGCAGAGTTGTACTCTTTTCCCTTGGCTACAGGTTTTTTCCCACATGGTTTTCCGTAGTCAATGTTTTGACGAGGCAACCTCGTTGACTCTGGATCCTGAAGTATCCACCCCTAGACACATCCCTAAAATAGGGAAAGTTATGGATTAACTGTTCTTTATTTAACAAGGCAGTTATCCTAACTCGGATCCTGAAGAATCCACCTCTTATTCAATGTTGGTTGGATAAAGGGAAGTGTTATGAATAGGCCCATTGGGCCAATTGGGTATCCAACCCACTATTGAAAGCTATAAATACAAGTGTAGGGGGCTCTTAACCCTCTACACATATTTTCCCTACTTTTCCCTTCACGACAGATTGTTCATATTATCAAAATATCATTAATAGGATCACATAAAATTAACATAAATCCATTAAATAACCGCTAACACTAACATACGAGTATATAATACACTAATACTACAAGTCTATAAATTAACAAAATATTAAAACTTAAAATACTGCATGAATAGAAAATGAATTAGAAGATTTCTAGAAAGTGTGACTTACCCCCAGATTATGTAACAAGATACTGCGGTACACACACGTCTCCGTTGTGAATGTTTCGGCATATGTAGCTGCTTCCGGATCAGAATCAGAACTATTTGAAGAATATGAATCCGAGGAGCACCATGAATCAAAACCTAAAGCTTCCTCCTCATCAAGCATTTGCTTCTTTCCCTTCCATTTCCATGAAGATGATGACGTGATGATTTTTCCTTTCTTTATAATCTTTAAATCTTTTACTAGCATGTGACGTTGGATCAGCCCACAACGCTTCTTCAACTTGACTCCATGTCAGTCTTTCTCTAAGGAAGACTTCTTCGTGATAAGACCGCATTCTATGAAAAGGACAGATCTGAAATTTTTGGAGTCTTTGGAGCGTTTTCATAATTTTCAATTTTTAGGTGGTCTTTTTGTAATTTCCAGCTTTAGGGTTATTTCTGTAATTTTGTATTTTCAGTTTAGTATTTATATGGGGCTAGAAAGATTAGAGAAGTGTGCGTTAAATCTTGGGAGAAGAAACTCTTTGTTGGAGATTGCTTCATTTCGAATAGAAACATGGGAAAGCGGTTTACCTCTCGAACGTGGTCAAAGAGAGCGATTTCCTCTCGAAAGAACTCATCTTATCTTGTATCTCCTTTTATATTTCAGTTTATATCAATAAAAATCCCATCTTTTCCCTCAAATTTCCTCTCTTAACCTCTAAAAATCCCACATTTCCACCAAAACCCTAATTTTACTCATCAAAACCCTAACGAGTCATATCATCATCCTTCTCATCTAAAGCTATAGAAGAAGCATCTGCTGATTTTTGAGACATACATTCGGCCACTTTACCTTCAGTAGTAGCAGCTAAGATATCATTGTTTCTGCTCTCAAATCTTTTTTTCAGCTGGACATTGAATTTGACATAAACTAAGTCCAGTTTATTCCTCCTTTGAGTGAATCTGTTAATGAAAATACAATAATCAATTAGCCATCAAGAGATATTTGTATAGGATTATCAATTGATGATACAAAGAAATTATTTGAAGTTATATCATCTCAAAAATAATCCAATTTCTTTCACAACCACTTAAACTAGTGGTCATTCCTAAGATTCTCATTATCCTCTTCTTCAACTCAGGCGTCGAGCCACCATGCAAATGCCACCAATTAACTAAAAATAATAAATATATTAAAATTCCTTTTAATTTTAACTTTAAAATATCAAAAACTGCTATAATAGAAATAGAAAATTGATATTAGTTTCTTGTTATACTTGGATCAAGTGCAGGATTTTTTGTTTGCCTTTGCACTATCTCCCTGCCAAAAGATCCGCTTGCATTTTCATATAGAGGTAGCTGTATGCTAATTTTATTTTTGCATGTCACTATCATGGGCATACATCCTGAACATGCACCCAATGAATGCAGAAGCAAAGGCACCATCTCCATCAATAGCACTCCGTCTCTGATAATAAAAATACGAGTTCTTCAAATGACCCGTTAGGTGCAAATAAGTCTTTAGCTTCTTATTCCATCTCTTATCAATAAGAATGGAGATAGGCCTGACTTTTTTCTCATCATGCTTCAAAATAATCTCGTTCTCATTCTGGCATATGTCAATATCTTCATACAACCATCCAATTGATGGAATGTCGCTATCTGCCCTTCAAAAAACGTTGACGATAGGATCAAATTTTTTCAAGGTAAGTGTCGCGTTCTTCCAAAATGAACGACTATTGAGGATGGTGTATACCTACAAAAGACATTTAATTAAAAACATCAATTAGTTATTTAACTCTTAAATATGTGAATCAAATAACAAAATGAAAGTAGGTATAAGATATTAGATTTATACTCCTTTTGATTGTGCAAACCTGGAGAACTTCAACTCCCCACATTCAGTGGAGTTGACAAAAGACTTCAAACTGGATTTCTTCTCTTGCAAGCTTTGCAATGACAAAAAAGCTATAGCAAACCAGGTAACACCTGGCCTAACAAGATCGTCCCCAATCTTTGCCCTCATCATCTCAAGCACGATAGTATGGGCATACATATATACTGTGACGACACACGCATCTAAAATGGTATTGCAGATAGGCTTCAGCTTTCCAATATCCTACAATAAGAGGTTTAGTATGTGTGCAACACACAAAGTCCAGAAAAATAGAGGTATGCCTTATAACTAATTTTTCCGCAGCCATATTGTTCAATGCATTATCAGTCACAATTTGAATGACATATTGATCTCACAACTTCTCAACTGTTGCATTCACCAGATCAAACCTATATTTGCCATCATTCACATCAGTAGATGTGTTCTCAGAATCATAGAACATCGTTCCAGTATAAGCATGAATGCCAATATTCATTATGCTCCTTCCACTCCTGTCAATCCAACAATATGTTAACATGCACATCCATGACGTCTACATTTCTCTAGAAAAGCTACCAACTTCTTCTTAGAAGCAACTTAGGAAGAAACTTCTCAGCTATCTCATAGAAAGTAGAAAGTTGGACATTTCAAATTGGGACTATATTGATAGTATTTTTAATAGATTTTTGACGTATAAAGTTAGGGTTTTGGTAGAAAGGTGGATTTTTAATAGAAAGATTAGATTTTTAGGGTTCGAAAGAGGGTTTGGTGAAGATAGATATGGTTTTTATTGATAAAAACATAAAACAATAAAGATAATGACCATAATTCTAAATGCGGACAGCTCTCCCAATCCGCCAGTTATAGAGAATGGCCGCACTCTCTAATAGACGAGGGAATTCTCAACATCCCAAGTTTATTCTCTTCACAATCAATCATGAGAATCCCTAGCCTGATACTCGCCTATAAATACTAATTCAGAAATAAAAAAAATTGCAGAAAAGACCCTAAACGAAAAATTACAAAAATTACCTTAAATTGAAAATTTACGAAGATAGCCTTAAGACGCATAAACTCAAGATCTGCACTTTTCTTCATAAAATGCAATCCCATCATTACTCCGTCCCTAAAAATCCACCTTGTCCTCAAGGTGGTGCATGAAAACTATGAGCATGTCACTCCATGTGAAGTTGCTTGTCCCCTTCTAGCTCTTCTTTCGTAAACATCTCACCTTTCACCCGCTATTAACAACTGAAGAGCATGGTTGCAACAATGATGCCCAGTGCCAAACCGTTCGCCTCAACTGAAGCACAACCCCTTCGCCTGCATTTATTTCATTTGAGCATCTGTCATGCGTTTGTATTGTCGCCTCTTTCTCTGCTCATCATTCTTCTCCTTACTAGACTGATCTTTCCTTGTCAGTGCCTTTGGCTCCCTTACTGGTTCCCGACTGTGAAGATTGGGTCCACTCCAAGTCACCATAGACATCCTCTCCTCAGAAAGGTGATCCTCCACCAGCTGTGCCTGGTCTATCGTCTTCACCAGTCCCCTAGGCTAATGAAAGCAGAATTCTGTGCGGATGCTTGACTTGAGCCCCTTCACGAAGCACCCCTCCAAAGTCCTCTCAGGTATGTCATCAGCTCGCCATGAGAGTGCCTTAAACTTCTTTCTATACTCGCTGACAGTACCCTCCTGCTTGAGCACCATCAACTGCGCTTGTAGGCTTCCCCACTGGATATCTCGATACATGGCTACCAAACAATTATTGAGCTCTTCCTGTGAACGTATAGACTCTCTCTTCTCCCTCCAGAGAAAACAATTGAGCGCATCTCTTTCGAAACATACGCTTGCCGCCTCCAGTTTATGTCCATCCATCATGCATGCCACCGCAAGTAATCTCTCAACCTGATAGATCCACCCAAAAGGATCGTCTCCCTCGAATATGTGCATCTTCAGCTTCCTCACCCTGCCGTCCAGCCCAAAATTTTCATGATCTACTCACCCACCTGTATGTCTTGTTGAGTATTAGACTTTTTCCTACTTGGTGTTAATGATGAGCAAACATAAATACTTGTGACTAATCCCCTATTTTGCAGTTAATCCATTGCCTAAGCTATTTATGAAGATCTACTTGCAATGGATGTCTCTCAAACGTCATTGTAGGCAAATGACATGGATTGGATGATCGTAGATGATGATTGAAGCTCCGTGAAGACCTCAAGCTCATACGATGGAAAGAAGAGATTATTCGTAAATGTAATTTTTTTGTTATCTCTTCTAGTATGTAGCTTTGAAGTAGAACTTTGATGGAGCACTCACACACATCTACATTCAGTCATAGGACTTCATTATATCAATTGTCCTTTGACTCCAATTCATTTCTCTATTGGTTGTGCACGGATTGTATATAACAGTCAACTGCTTAATAGTTTACAGTCGCCTGTCTCAAAAACAGTCGACTGTATTTTGTTCTACAGTCGCCTGTTATGCACAGACTTTTATAATATAGTTTTGGGCCTTCTCTGATTATCTCGCACAGGCTACTGGTGAATGATACACATGCGCCAGTCCTTGTGACAGTCGACTGTGTTTTGTAAATCAGTCGCCTTTCTATCCTTTGCCCTAACTATGTTTGATCTGACTTTTTCGGCCAGTCGACTAATGTTGTATATACAGTCGACTCTCTCTTAGATCAGTCGACTGTCTATGCTGCAACAGTCGCCTGTCTGTGAGTCATTTCTTTGACTCAGCTCTCTGGAAATTTCTCAGGCTTTTGACAGTCGTCTGTTTAAGGATATACAGTCGCCTGTTCTGATTAACAGTCGACTGTGTTCCTTGCATCAATCGTCTGTCCTATTACTTGTGAGATTTCCAGTATTTGTCTAACTTACCCATCTCTCGGCCAGTCGCCTATCGAAGAAATTACAGTCGCTTGTTGGTTTAACAGTCGACTGTCTTTGCTTCATCAGTCGACTGTCCACGTGGTAAGTTACCGTTATGAATTCTCACCTACCCTTGCTGACTGTCAACAGTCGACTGTATATTGTTCAACAGTCGACTGTCGCGAGTTCAGATTCTATCCGTTGAGATTTTTCTCACGGATTCCAATTGGGTTTTTGCCGAAACTGTTTTGTGGATCTGAGAAAGCTATAAATAGAGCTTCTACTATTCCATTGGAAGGTTACTCATTCATTGCAAAATCTCTCAAGCTTTCATTTCCAAATATCAAAGCTCTCAAATCCAAAGCCCTAAGTATTTCCAAATCTTGTTCTCTTGCTCTCCAACCTAGAACCAAAGAGTGATCATCTAGGCATTTGGTGCAGTCAAGAGAAAGGGCTTTTCCTCTCTTCCAAGAGAGTTCTTCAACAGACATCACACTCCACCTTCAAGTTCTACTTCAAGACATATGTGTTTGTAAGTGTTGTTTTTCATTATTTCATAACTTTCGTTATTTGAGATTTGCTCTCGGTTGTTAGAGTGGTTTGCTTGCTCCCAAGTTGTGGGAGTCAATGACATCGATTGTATTCGATTGCACTTGTAGGGTTGCTACAAGTGGGTTTTTAAGGAAACCTCAAGTTAGGGTTCTAACTTGAGTATCCGGTGGTATCCGGGTGGAAGGGACGTAGGATTACCGGGAACAAGTCGGGAGTTGACTTGGGTAATCCGAACCCTAGAAACATAATTATGTTTGCAATTGTTTCTTATTTGGGTTTAATTCTATTTCCGCATTATTTGTTGGATTGCATTTTATTTGGCGTAAATTCCTTTTAAATTTGCATAAACACTATTCAACCCGCCTTCTAGTGTTTTCCCCATAGACATGGTCCTTACATGTCTATAGTATGTGTGATAATAGTTGTCACGCTGTACCTCCATCTATCGCCCATAGCCCCTCCACGGGTCGTTGCCTCTGTCTCCATAGCCGCCCCTACCATCCTCATCCTAAGCGTAGTATCACCATCCTCATCAAGGCCTAGGTCATTATCATAATCATCCTTAAAATCCTCGCATGCCGGAGGCACTTGACGTCGTCGCCTTTCTGTCGCAAACCGAGGCACATTGAGCACCTGAAGATCTTCCACGTCATCCTTTGGTCCAGAAAGCCGCTGAAAATTATCGTCGAGGTCTCAGCAGGACCCAGCTGTCGCGGAGCCCCGTATGCTTCTACCAAGGCTTGGTGGGCCTTTAATGGTGCCATGGTCCACTAGGGCCCAATCTGCCTTGCTCGTGGTGTAATGCCTGTATATGTGATATACTGTATGAGTGTGTGAGCATAGTAATTTTGTTAGTTAATATTTGAAGCTAGAGAGAGAGTTGTTGGGCTTGTGCGTTGGGCTTGGATATTAGATGATGAGAGGAGAGATTTTTATTGAGGATGACAAACTCGTAATTGTATGGAGCCCTAGAAATATCTCCTTTAATTAACCACCTTCTACAAACTTCTCTATCCCTCTCCCAAATTTTTTATTTTATTTCTTTCCCTTTCACCCCTCTAGCAAGCCAGGCCGAAATCCCCTAGTTCTTTCATGGTGCCGAAATTCACAGTTCAAAAAAAGAGATGATGATGAGGTCTGCCGAATTTGGGGAGAAGGAAAAAAATTAAAGGAAGAAAGAAATGAAAGAAGGAAATAAAGAAGGAAAGAAAAGAAAGAAAGAAAGGATGAAATGGAAAAAATAAAAACAAAATAAAAGGAACGAATTGTTCCCGGGTTGCCAACATCAAGGAGAAAAAAAATAAAAGGAAGAGAAGAAAGAATTATGAAGAGAAATCGAAAGAAAGGAGAAAGAGGAGGTTAGGGCTTTGGGATTTAAGATGAGATTGATGGAGGAGTCATGAAATTGAAAGAGGATTAGGGCTTGAAGCTTGAAGATGGTGGATACCCTCTAATTGGAAGGGGGATTTGCTTCTCTAATGAGGTAAGATTCCAACCCTACTCATTTGATTCATTCCATTGCATTTAGAGATTAAATTGTTTGCATCTTTTTAGGGGTTTGTGGCAATAGTCTTGACATAGAGAATTCTTGTGTGATTTTGTAAGATTAGTTGAGTTAAATGATGCTTGTTTAAAATTTATGTCCCCTTAAAGGTCTTGTTTTAATGATCATGCACTTTTGTTGAAGGCCATATTAGTTTTGTGGAAATTGCTCTCAATTAGCTCTCATTAATTTTGTTGGAAGCTATAGTTGCTCTCTTTTTGTAAAATTTGCCCTCATTTGATATGTTGGACCCCTTTTATTAAATTTTCCTTGCATGGAAATGGGAATTATGTAATCATGAATTAAATGGTGAAATTGGTTATGAAATTGTGATATAAATGGGGGCTTGAAACCATTGTCTTGATTGTTAGTTTCATTAATTTTGTGAGATTGCTCTCTTTTGCATGTTGGAAGTTTATTATCCAATTTTCTTTTATGTGGAAATGTGAATTATGTAAATAAATTAATATGATGTGTTGAACTTGTTTGATGTTATGTTTTAGTTGAAGTAAGTTGGAATGTTCCTTAAGTTCAATTTTCATTAGTTAAGTTGAATTGCTCTCATTTTAAAATGTTGGAAGCTTAATTGTTAAATTTTCCTTGTATGAAAGAAAAGTGGGTATTACGTGGAAATGAATTGGGTTGGGAAATTGGAAAGGTGATGTTGGATACGTGCAGAATATGGGTGATATGGTATTATTAGGGACACGAAAGTGGAGTGCTCGTGCATGTGCAAAGTTGCCACGGTAGGAGGCAGGAGAAGTCGCCGTGTGCAACCTCTTGATACCATTAGGTGGCTCCACATGATAACGGAGTAGGTGCACGATACACTTGCACGCCGGCTCATTCATGGGATCCCATTGCATTGCATTGCATCGCATTGTTTGTGTTTCATATGCATCATGACATCATTGGGCATTATGTGTGATTTGTGGTTATATTTATGATTGTTGTTCTTGTGAACCTTTTATAATGCCCTGTGGTAGCTACTGCACACGTACTAGGGGGTGAATATTACTTTAAAATAATCAAGAGTGTTATTCCTAATTATTGTGCAAACATACAAACAACAATGCGGAATAAACAACAATCTACGAAATTAACAAACGCAAACTAAGGATATAACGGGTTCGGATCCACCCAAGTCTCCCCGACTTGTTCCCGGTGATCCTACGTCCCAACCACCCGGATCCCCTCCGGATACTTGAGTTAGAAACCTCTAACCCAAGATTTAGCACTATGAAATTCTTGTGAAAAACCTTCACAAGACCAAATCATACACAATATATATGTGACTCCCACAACCCGGGATCACAACCTCTCTCACAACCGAGAGACACAATTGCAATATCAATTGAAATGAAATAATGAAATACTTACCACAAAATCCTATGCCTTGAGTATACTTACCAAATTAGGGCAAAGAGGGATTTTGAGGAAGAAAATGTCACCAAACCCTAACTCCAAGAAGTTGACCAGCAATGGAAGCCTAGGGAGGAGTTGGTGACCTTGGATCAAGCCCTTGGCTTGGAATGCTCACAATCAATGAATCTCTCTTTTGAAATAAGAGTGAGAGAGAGATTCTAGTGAGGAAGAGAGAGCTTAGGAATAGAGTTTAATGGCTCCTCTTTGATTCTCAAATATCTCAAATAATCAGCCTTGAATACAAGGAAAGAACCCCTCCAAGTATATATAGGATAGAGGGAAGAGAGAGAGAGAGAAAAGTTTCAATAAAAGCTCAAACGGCTCTATTCTGAACCAGACTAGTCGGTCAAAGAAGGATCACTGACCGACTAGTTCATCAACTAGTCGGTCGGAGATACAACGTAGACCGACTAACGGTTGAACAACCAAAAGGTGAAGTACATGAGATAGACAACTAGTCGGTCTAAGAAGACTTGCCGACCAACTAGTTTCACATCTAGTCGGTCGGTGAATGTTCTTTGACCGACTAACAGTCGAAATAAAGAAGGCTGACTTCAAGTTGATTTAGTCGGTTTAAGAACAAATGCTGACCGACTAGTTTCTCAATTAGTCGGTCGACAAACGTTCTTTGACCGACTAACGATAAACAGTAACTATGGCTGTACAGAGAGAGCTCCACTAGTCGGTCTAAGAAGGATTCCTAAACGACTAGATCGTCATCTAGTTGGTCAGTGACTCTTCTTTGACCGACTAATTGATCAACATAGCTAGGCTGAAATGAGCAAGGCATTCTAGTCGGTTCAAGAGGAATTGCCGACCGACTAGATCGTCATCTAGTCGGTTGGTTCTTCTACTTGAACCAACTAACATGCACTAGAAGCCGAGTGAAGAAGCGATAGGCTTCGGGAAAGTTTCTATAGGCTTCTAAGATAATCCTAGCTCTAAGATATGAGCGAAATAAAGATTATAATGTAAGTCCTACTCAAGGCTTAACATTCTAAATTATGAAGCTAGAAGACAATAAATAATACATGACGAACCGTCTTCAAAGCTTCAATCTTCATTCTTCTTGACTTCAATACTGCTCCTTGAGCTTCAACGAAGCTTCAGGCACACGATCACGCGTATTGAGAAGTCTTGAGACGTCGCTTTTGATGTACGTATTCTTTTGACGACGATCTCCATAACTGCACTCACAAACAGTTAGTACACGATATTTATGTTTGCTCATCATCCAAAACCAAATCCGGGGAATCAATACTCAACACCTTTCACTTTAATGCATAAGTGATTCTTTTAAGTTACATGTGTCCATTAAAGGTTGCATTTTTATTCAAGCCCTTTAAGTAAATTCTTTAGAGTTTGCAATTTTATTCAAGTTGCTTGTAATAATTTGTTTGTAGGAATCTCTACTCAACTTAGTAAGTATTGATTTAGGGGTTGTAGAAATATTTGTAGTAGGATCCCCATCTTGTGCTAAGTCGTTAACTCGTAGGATGATTAATTAGTCCCATGAGAAAGTTGTCATTTTGTGGGGAACTTAATGCATTGTGCTAAGGATTTCATTTTGGGATTCCATACGTGTGAATTAAATTCTAATTTGGGGTTGTTGTGTTAGTTGTAGCTCTAATTTGTGATAGAGTTGTAGTTTTATTTGAAATCCTAATGCAAGTTAGCATTATTATTACTCACCATGTCAAATTGGCCCAAAAGTGATGTTTTATTGTGAAAGGTGACATTTTCCTTAATCACCATGTTAATTTGGGCCAAGTTAGCATTTTTCCTTGAAGTTCTCATTTCATTGAAGTGTATGCAAACATAGACACATCATTAGTTTTCATAGGATGTATTTAATGTGAAGGTTGTGTCTTATGTAAAGTTCTCATTTAGCTCACTAAATTCACTAAAGTTACAAGTTAGTTACTAAAGCTTGTCTAAATTTTCTAGAGGATGTTTTAGGGTAATTAGAAGGTACTAAATGGCCTAGAGCATGCAAGTTGAGTTAATGTTTTGCTAGTGTTACATCTTCGAGTTAGAATGTTGCATTTTTATACTAAATGTTGAATCTTAATGTGGGTTATCCGTAAGTGTTGCATCCTTAAATTAAATACTACTAAGGTAGACATGCTTAAGCGCGTATATAAATGTTGTAAGGAGATTAGCTCATGTTGCCA
>CM061137.1:145387782-145403505 GCA_030789695.1 Scilla litardierei
ATCCCTTCCTGTTGCATAAAACCTTTCGCGACAAGGCGAGCTTTATATCTATTTATAGAGCCATCAGCCTTATGCTTGATCTTGAGAACCCATTTGTTCCCAATTGCTCTATGTCCTCTGGGTAAGTTAACTAAGTCCCAGACTTGGTTAACTCGCATGGATTTCAATTCCTCCTTCATCGCTTCCATCCATTTGTCTTTTGCAGGGCATGATACGGCCTGTTTGAAAGTAGCAGACTCGTCATCATCTTGTAGTAAAGTCATAAAGGTTTACGGAAATTCATCCTCAAATCTTAGAGGAGCCAACCTTGTACGACTACTATGTCGTATTTGAGATTCTTCAAGTCCTTATTGACTCAAATTTGGATCAATTCTAATATCACTCCCACTTGGAATGTCGTTAGAATTGCTCCCACTTGGATCATTATTCCCGTATGGAATAGGATAATCGTCATTCGTATAATCCATTGGTGAAGGTTTTCGTTTTCACCAAGAATTCTCCCACTCGAATGAGGTAATCCTTCTTGATCATAAATCTCAAATAAAGATAAGTCCTGACTTATCTCGCCCTGTCTTGGAAACTTGTTTTCCAAGAAAGTGACATCCCTCGACTCAAACTCAATTAGCCCACCATTGTCTTCCTGACTAACAAAAATATAACCTTTGGAGTTTTCTGTGTATCGTATAAAGATACGTTTCCTTCCCCTTGGCCCAAGTTTGCCATACTTATGGGAGGAAATATGTGCGTAGAATGCACAACCCCAAGGTTTCAAAATGTCTAAGTCAGGAGACCTTTGGTTCCACAACTCATAAGGAGTGGAGCTAACTGATTTCGAGGGTACGCGGTTCAAAATGAAAGCGGCCGTCAATAATGCATCACCCCAAAAGGTGATTGGCAAGTTAGCTTGCGCCATCATTGAACGGACCATTTTTCATTAAATTCCTATACCTCCTTTCTGCAACACCAATTTGTTGAGGAGTATAAGGCATAGTTACCTGATGTACTATGCCTTTTTCATCACAAAGTTCCTTTAAACTTGTTGATTGATATTCACCGCCCCTATCGGTTCGTATGACCTTAATCTTGCGATCTAATTGATTCTCCACTAAACTCATATAGTTTTTAAAGCAGGTTTAGTGCTTTCACTTTTGTGGGATATCAAATAGATATGACCAAATCGGGTGAAATCATCAATAAAAGTGATGAAAAATAGGACTTCCCGCGTCTTGTCTTGACATTCATCGGACCACATATGTCCGAATGGATAAGCTGTAATGGAACCTCGGCCCTTGTGCCGGTTCTAAACGGCTTGCGACAAGATTTCCTCACAAGGCAATGTTCGCAGGTCGACATTTCAACCTTTGAAACATTGGATAGAAGGCCACGTTTGGCACGTCTATCTATACGCATTGGTCCAATATGACCAAGCCTTGCGTGCCAACAAATTATATTAGACTCATTAGTCAAAGAATTTGTCACAAGGAAATTTTCATTACATGAGGAAATACATTGTACTTATTACAATAAATCCTTTGAAATACAAACCCAGTACCAATAAAGGAATTATTACAAAATAGGTCCATATTACAATCATGAAGAAACCAACTATAACCAAGACCCATTAAATTGACCACAGTATTAATATTCCTTTGAATATATGGAATGAAGAGAACATCATAAAGTAGGAGAGTGTGGCCGTTGTCCAAGTCTAGCTTGCGATTCCCAACGCCTTTCTCTACAACACGTGTGTTGTTTCCTACATTGATCCACTTCATTCCTTGGGGTATCCGGTGATACTCCACGAAGGACCGTCTGTCCTTTGCTATGTGGTCGGTGGCACCTGAATCAATTATCCCAAAATGGATTAGATTCCACAAGAAATATTGAACTAGAAACACATATGTAACTAGTATTACAAGTTACCTCGTCACTTCCACTCGTACACGAACGAGCATAGTGACCGAGCTTGTTGCACTTGAAGCACTTGATCCTTTTCAAGTCTTTCTTCTTGTGCCATTTCTTGTGCCCACCCTTATGTTTGGGTTCCTTGGTAGACTCAGGTTGCTTATTACGTTCATTAGAAGACTTCGAACGATCTTTACGTTTCTTTCCCCCGTGTGAGGAACTAGCAACCATGTGCACTTCTGCACTTGGCTTGGCAGCCGCAAGCCGCTCTTCCTCTAATTCGAGGTGCTTGGAAACGTCGTTGAAGGTCTTGATGCTCTCATCATGAGTGAGATGCATCTTCATCTGATCCCACCCATTTGGTAGGGAACATATGACTGCTTGGATTTGTTGCTCATCTGTGAGCACATGACCTGCATCCTTTAACTCCGAGATAAGGTTCGCCATATGTCGCAGATGTTTCCCCATGGAATGATCTGGACGTTTCTTATATGAATCGAACCTTATAGTTAAGGAGCGAAGTTTGGACACCGATGTGCCACCGAACTTCTCCTCTAGCTTGGACCATATGTCCATGGCTAGGTCATGTTCTCGGAAGATGCGCATTATGTCATCAGCCATACTGCTTAATAACGTAATGTGCGCTATCTTATTCTTCCGAGACCAAGCATCAAAAGCTTCCTTGTCTCGTCTGTGTTGGGCCGTAGTGCCCAACTCGGGTTCAATCATTACGTTCTTTAGAGTTTCGAGCACTTCTTGCTCCTCTAAAACGTATTGTATCTTAATGGACCAAAGTTTGTAATTATCGCCGTTGAGTTTTTCACCTTTGTTTAACTCAGCGACGATATTCTTTGAAGCGGAAGACATTTTACTTTTAAAATGCTGCAAAAGACACAAAACCGAAGGTTCGATCAAAACATTGCATAAAAATTCTTAAAATATATAACTCCCACTTGAAATGATAATAGAGTATCCCATTTGGATAGTTCTAAAAAATTCAAATCCCACTTGGAATTATATTATATTTGATAAGTTACTTTCGAAAAATATTGAAGATGTTGTTCTAGAATCGAAAAGGTCTCTATGATTCCAATCACCATCTAGAACAACCTTCAATATTCCCCCATCACTTATCAAACAATAGTACTCTTATAGTACTAGCAGCGAAAAAACGAGTTTGAAAACGTATTTTTCAAATATAATTCCCACTTGAAATGATAATAGAATATCCCATATGGATAGTTCTAAAATCAACTCCCACTTGGAATGATATTCATAATTTGATAAGTTACTTTCGAAAAATATTGAAGATGTTACTCTAGAGTCGGAAAGGTCACTATGTTTCCAATCACCATCTAGAGTAACTTTCAATATTTCTCCCTCACTTTATCAAATGTTAGTACTCTTATAGTACTTTGCAGCGGAAAAGCGTTTTTGAAAAACGTATTTTTCAAAAATTTAAAATACATTGGCTAATCTCCGTAGAGTAGAGCACAACGTCATAAGTACATTGGCTAATCTCCGTAGAGTAGAGCACAATGACATGGCTAATCTCGCATGAAGTAGAGCACTAAGGCTAATCTTCAAGGAGTAGAGCACAATTTCATAAGTACATTGGCTAATCTCCGTAGAGTAGAGCACAATGACTTGGCTAATCTCGCATGAAGTAGAGCACTATGGCTAGTCTTCAAGGAGTAGAGCCCAAAGAAAAACTTCATTAAAACGTTAGTCCCGTATGAACTAGTCGGCACTGTGGTTAGCCCCGTATGGACTAATCGACACATTCGAGTTTGACCAAGGCCTTTTGTTACCCCGTATGGGTCATTTGGCAAGTTTGCAATCGACCCAGACCTTTTGTCGGATTGGTCGACCAAAAACACCAAATTGGTCGACCAATTTTTTTGGTCTACAACTTCTTCCCGGCCAGGGCCTCTGCCCTGGCCGGGGCTTGGCCAATGTCCGGCCAGGGCCTCTGCCCTGGCCGGCCAGGGGCCTTGGCCCCCTCGGCCAGGGCCTCTGCCCTGGCCGAGGCCGGCCAAGGCCGGCCAGGCCTTGGCCGAGGCCAGGGCATTGGCCCTGGCCTCTGCCAGGGCAGGCCAGCCGGCCCTGGCCCCTGCCAGGGCCGGCCAGGCCCTGGCCGAGGCCAGGGCGCCGGCCCTGGCCACTGCCAGGGCCGGCCCTGGCCTCTGCCAGGGTCGGCCAGGCCGGCAGGCCTTGGCCAAGGCCGGCCATTACCGGCCTGGCCTTGGCCGGCCACTGCCGGCCTGGCCATGGCCGGCCATGGCTTGGCCATGGCCGGTCATGGCCAAGGCCATTTGGCATTGGCCGGCCATGGCCCCTTTGGCCATGGCCGGCCACCCCCTTTGAATGGGGTTGTCGCACACATTCCTCCCCCTTGATGGGGTGGTCGCCGGTGGTTATTGGCCGTAGCCAACCCCCTCCGCTTGGGGAGGGGGGTGCATGGCCTTCATAGCCCATTTGGCCATGTTGCACATGCACCAATTTCCTCTTACCCGATGGAAATAACTACCATCATCTTCCTCGATGAAGCACCCGTTCGTCGATGAAGCACTCGTTCGTCGAGAAATTAGTTATTTCCTAATGGCCGTGTGCCAAAAATGAAAAATAACATACTACGTGAACGGTCGGTTCTTCCCGTCACGGAGAGTTCCTACCATATCCGTAATGATAGGAGACCCTAACGTGAAAAGAACAACCGCTGCGTTCTCTCCGTCACGAAGCGTTCCTACTATATCTGTAATAGTAGGAGACCCATTCGTGAAAAAGACAACGACTCGTTCATAGTTTCGACGGGGCGGTGGTTTGACCGGGGCGAACCCATATGGCTTTGATACCAATGTAGGATCCTGCCAAAACAGAGTTAGGATCGATAATATGAAGTTGAGACTTACGCTTGCGTATGCGGCACGGTAGTCTACGAACTTCGCCTTCGGATTCGCCACGACGGATCGAGTCTACTCACGAACGGAGTAAGGCTACTAAATCCACAATCTAAATCTCTACTTTAGATTAAGAACTTGGATAGAGGAAGAGAAAGGATTTCTGCAGAGCTTCGCTAGAATGAAGTTGCATGCATGAATTCCATGCAAAAGGTGTAAGAAATGGCTTACCCTTGGGTCTTATTTATAGCCCCCAAGGTAGTTATTTTAGGGTAAGTTGTTCCTTTGGAACAACTTAATTAAGGTGTACCATGATACATGGCACATTATAAGCTTAAGTTGTACCATATGCATGGTACAACATAAGCTTAAGATATTCCCCTTTTATTAGCCATATGTCGCATGCACTTATGCATATATAATGCGACTTTCCCACTCATCCAGAGATCCTCTCCGCAAGGGAACAGATTCCCTTTGCACACGACTTCGTGTGCGCGACGTTCGAGGTCCGTATTCCCTCGTACATCCCCCACAAGGGTGTACAAACGTCTTCCATATCCAACACATGTCTTGTCTGTCTTCGTCTTGTCCTGACACCTTTAGGTTAGTCCCGTAGTCGGTAGCACACGCTACGACTACTGCCTGCTACGCTTTACTTTCCTGCTACGTTACTTCTCTTGTACTTGTTGTAACCCCAGCATGCTAATCAACCAGTAAGCCGTTGTTTAAAGTTCGGTGCACTTGCAGTAAAGTCTAACCCTTCTTGTAGACTTTACCTGACGTACAGTTCCTTTTTCTTGGGTGTTGTACGTCAGGTGTTCAGCCAGAGATCGTGGACGAAGCAGACTCGCTGGAGTACGAGGAGCTGAGGACGCTGATCCAGAGTCCGTGCCTGACGAGGACCAGACCTTGAGGTCTTTTAGTCGCCACTTCCCGAGGGTACTACTTTTCGGTTTGTCTTTAAACTTGTGTTGCCATGCTTAGGCTTCTTTTAGACTTTGTACCAGTTGGATATTATTTCTCCATGTAAATGAATGCAAATTTCCTTTCCGTACTTTTGTTGTTTCGAACTATAATAATGCAAGAACCTGAAATTCTTTTAAAATGGTACCTCTACAGACGCTTATTGGGTCCGAGCTTCTAAAGCTCTGGCCTAAGCGGGCCTCGTCACGTTTCGCTTCCGTCCATTTTGGGAAGCGGGGCGTGACAGGTTTTAGTGGTGGCCCATGCAGGTCATGCAAAAGTTCGGAACAATAAAAGTACCGCATTCATTTAATATCCACGTACAAGTCTGAATTAGGTTTTCCCAGTCTTAGATGGTAGGAAGACTTAGGTAGACGTCCCAGTTTGATAGTTAGACGCATTGGTTAAGATTTAGCTGTACCCGTCTTAGGATACCTTAGCAGCCTCTCCCTCCCTAGCTCTGACCAAATTAGATTTCTAGAGTCCTTCTTTTAGTTTAGTCGCTCGCCCAGCTCCATCGACTTCGGACCCAGCGAAAAGTAACCTTAATTCTCTTAGGAACCTCCCCCCTTAGATCCTAATTATAGTCTAGCTCTTTAGGAAGTTTTAGAGCTGAGTTATCCTGATCCTTAGACGATCTGGTAATTAGAACCCCTGACTTCTAGCGTCGCTCTGATCATTACACTTTTGTGTTATCGACCGAAATGTTCCATCGTAACTCTTCACAATTCGTATCCTGCACATATTCTTCGAGCGATCATTTTCCTGTCTCCCGATTCACGTGATAGTTTCCTGACGATTATCGTCGATCCTTCGAATTCCTTCCCTGACCAATTCTACCTTCTCTAAAATTATTTTCGACTTTCCTTATTAAGTTTTCGCTCTAGCCTGATTTCTTTGAAAACCCCTATATTATATATTTAAAATTTGTTGTTTTGGATCGAGTTAAAACTTTTAATTGACTTGGAGTTTTCTTGGACGTAAATGTTTTAAGTCAATATCTCGCATTATTTGCCTTGTTTCCAATATATATATATATTACTTTTATAAACTACAATTTATTTCTACTATCTTGTACTTATTTTCGAATTTTCCCTTTCCCAAAACCTGCTTCCTTTAAAAGTATTTTCGAAATTCATTATTAAATTCTCCGCCCAATTTGATTTCTTTGAAAACTTTTATTAATTATTTAAAATTTCTTACTTTCGGTTGAGTTAAAATTCTTTCGCAAATTTTGAAACCTTTCGGTCGTAAAAGTTTTAAGTTACGGTCTCGTACTTATTTTCGAATCGTATTCATTGTATTTTAGTTTTGAAACTTTGTTACCACTTTGGAAAATTCAATATACCATTTTTATAAACTACAAGATCTATTTCTAAATCACTTACCTTGCCTACTTTTAAAATACTTTCTAAACAAGGGGGACTTCAATTATTTTATTATTATCATTATACATGTTCTATGTTCCTCGTAACCACATTT
Source organism: Scilla litardierei (assembly GCA_030789695.1). NCBI lineage: Eukaryota > Viridiplantae > Streptophyta > Magnoliopsida > Asparagales > Asparagaceae > Scilla > Scilla litardierei. The sequence continues at coordinate 145,395,033 of CM061137.1, forward strand.
CAAAATCTTTGTGTAAACTTATTTTCATTTGCAAAACAATCGTTTTCCACCCAACCAACTACCTCCTTATCTTGCCTTATTTGAACTCGTTCCTTCCGATCTTATTTCGTTCCGCTTTTGATTTAGTTTTCTTTCCTTCTTTTATCTAGACATTAAATCTTGTAGTTATCCATGCTATCTCCAGTTTAGGAGTAGGCCCTTTGGTAGGTGATGTCGTTGCAGTGCCTGAGTATAGGTAGAGTGTGTAGACCTGTAGGAGTGTGTCATCTTTAGGATCCTGATGTTTGTCTCATGTGTCTTGAATGTGTACTCAGTGTCAACCATGATATGATTGAAGTTGTCTGAATGACGGTATTCATACGTATATGAATAGGGTCATAGCAGGAAATTTCCTTAGACGTAGTTTTTCGCGATTATAGAATAGCTTATTCTTGACTGCATGTGATTGTATCAAAATTTTGTTTTCTTTTAAATCAAATCTTTAACATTTTTGAAATTAGCTCACAAGACCACAAATCAATTATCCTTCCTCACCCATTACCACGAATCCACACGTTTTTCCAAACGTTTTAAAAATGTGTCACTGGTTTTAAGTTTCCCTTTCTATTCTCTCCCTCTCCATTTAGAAATGTTATGTTATGGTTGTTATAGTTTTGGGACTAGCTATTATTGTTGTAGGATTTGGTTTACGAGTAGGCTCAGGGAGAGATGAGATTTGTTATAGAAATGATTAACCGATTTTGAAACAATAGGATATTGGAATAGATTTCTTCCGGATGAAAGGAATGGGCTGTCCAAGACTTATTTATAAAACCGAAGTGTGGCAGACTCAATGGAGAATTTTAGTTGAATGAGATTATATGCGTGAAGATGAGAACTGTCAGATTTGAGGTTTAGTCGAATGGTAGATAGGGATGGCTACAGAGTATGGTATGAGTTAGGATGACCATGAGATTGAGTAGAGCTTTTATTAGCATCGAGACTTGATTGATGAGTTGATGTGAGAAGACTTTGAGAATAACACGACGTGTTGAGATTAAAGGATGGTTAGGTAGTTGGACTAAATATTGGTTGGGATTAGTTATAGTGAGTAGGATGAGGGGTAATTCTGACAGATCAAATTATTTGGTGGACGAATTTATGGTGAGATATGACGAGAAAGTATTGAAGACACGACGATTGCTGATTGGTGAAGGTATTATACAACAGACATAGTTTTTGCCTTGGATTGGTAGTTGCCTAGAATCTCATTTTTCTTGGAGATTGATTAACATTGGGAGGAGATTGAGAAATTTAAAAGAGATTATTGAGAAGATGATTATCATTATTTTTTTATGAGAACTTGGAGTTGGAAATTGGAACGGTAATGATGGATCTATATTATTAGGAGGTGAGTTTAGTCGTGGCTTTGCCCAGTGGAAAGATGGATTATGAGGAATTATTGAGAAATGTTGTTCGAAGTTACATGATTAGAAATTTTTTTTTGAGTAGATAGTCGCGGGTATAAGGTTATATGGGAAATTATTACTAGTGTGAGTGATTCCGAGGGCGGAATCATTTCTAAGGTGGGTAGAATGTAACGGCATGTTTCTATCGTACCTTCTTCGTGCACGTGCTTTTGATCGTGCACGTGTTTATTTTAGACTTTATTTGTTTTTGAACGTTTTTGTGTGATATGTCGTCGTGATCGTCTCTGAAAGTATTAGATTGCGAAACGACTTTGGAACGACATATCTCGAGTCGTTCTTCCGCGATACTAACTTATTTGACGTGACGTCGCGACTTTCTGTTTTGACGCGAGACGTTTCTATTTTTAGTTTCGTTCCTCGACGTCGAAATTTAGATCCGTCTTCTCCACGCTCTTTCTTTAGTAGTCCCGAACACCCCAGAATTATTTTACAATTTTTGGACTTAATTTGACCTATTTTCCATTTTTTTGAAAGTTTTAAATAATTTTAAAACCTATTTTTATAAAAGATTTAATTACAATAAAATTCCTATGTTATAATAACGTATTAAGGAATTTTTAGGTAAAATTTTAGAATTTTTTTGGCCGCACCCATTTTGCGTGAGGGAGAGGAGAGTAATTTTTAACTAAATTAATTATTTTAAATTATTTTAATAACATTTTTCCGAACCCTAACCCTAACCCTAGCTCTAACCTATTTAAATTAGCCCTAGGCAAAGTTATTTCGTCATTGCTCAAAACCCTAGCCGCCGTTTCCTCTTCCAAAGCTTCGTCGCAACGTTGCGACGATCGCAACGTGCACGACCGGAGCTCTCCCCCGCAAATCCCCTTGCACGACCGGAGCAGCACCCCGCATCACCGCTCACACAGCCCGCTGCATCCCCCCCGCTGTCGCCCGCTCCGACCGAGGCTGTCTCTCGGTCTGACCGAGAGACTTTCTCGCACCGCCGCTTCGCCCGCACGCTGCAGCGCTCCCCGCATCACCGCAGCGCCAGACCGACCCGCCTTGTCGATCTGACCGAGAAGCCGCCCCGCTGCATCGCCCATCTCTTCGCCCGCACCCGCAGCTTGCACGACCGACGGGATCTGTCGGTCTGACCGACAAAATCCCTCGCACCGCCACTGCGACCGACCCCGCCGCATCACAGCTTGCACGACCGAGAGCCCCTCTCGGTCTGACCGAGAGGAACCCCCGCACCGACCAAGTCCGACCGACCGAACTTCGTCGCAAGTGGGTTTCTCCCACACCAACTTCTGTGGTGGGCCCCCCCAAGTGCTCCTGAGGTGTTGTGGGCCCCCTTGGACCCCTAGCACTGCTGTGGGCCCCACTTGGACGTGCCACTTCACGGATTTGCCGTCTACGACGTTGCGACACGTCGTAGGCCTTCGTCGCAAGTTCGAACTTTTGGAGAATCGTGCGAGGACCAGATCTGAAGCTGAGGAGTTCTCCGATCAGACACGACATCCATTCTACAGCAAACTCCGGTTCATGTTGGTTCCCCGAAATTCGTAGAAACCCCCACAATAGCTGACTGAAACATAAACTAAAAACCGTCAACTTGAACTAAATTTACTTTCCAGCTCCTGTAAAACGTTGTACGAACATAGAAAATCGACGAACGGACTAATTTGACTGTGCACATAGGATAGATCGTCGATTAGGCTGATACATCAAAAAGTGACTTTTGACGAATAGGATAGTCCCGAAAACCTAGAAACGAACCCTAATAGGATTTGATGAATTTGAGACCTGACATCGTCGCCGTGGCGATATTTCAGACGGACTTCTGCGGACGAGACGCTTGGACGAGACGCTTCGAGAGGACGACGCACTCGCCGTTTCAGGCAAGTGTACCCACTTGCGTTTTTGACCGTGCCTTGGTCTTAGATTGCTAGAACTGTTAGACTGTGACTGTATAGAACCGGACGTGAAATGATAGCGTCCGGGACGCCCCTGACGACTCAGACTTGACGACAAAGTCTGAGCCTGACAACAACAACTTTGATGCTGTAGGGCTATCATGTGTGTGCGTGTGTGTGGACACCCTAGAATAACTCTCCCGTACACTGGTCGTGTCTTGTCACTGTTATCCACACTGGTTGTGTCTTGTCACTGTGTTACAAAAAGCCTTCGGGCGTTTCAGATGCTCTCCTTGCGGGAGTGATCTCCGTGCTACAAAAAGCCTTCGGGCGTTTCAGATGCTTCCCGAGCGGAAGCGGGAGTGATCTCCGTGATACAAAAAGCCTACGGGCGTTTCAGATGCTTCCCGAGCGGAAGTGATCTCCGTGATACAAAAAGCCTACGGGCGTTTCAGATGCTTCCCTTGCGGAAGTGATCTCCGTGATACAAAAAGCCTACGGGCGTTTCAGATGCTTCCCGAGCGGAAGTGATCTCCGTGATACAAAAAGCCTACGGGCGTTTCAGGTGCTTTCCTTGTGAAAGTGATCTCCGTGCTTCCTGTCCTGAGTTCTGGGGTTTTGGGGTAGGGTTGAGCGTGCGCACGGTGAGAGGGTCTGATCCCCCTCGAACCGTAAGGCGTGAACCCTTCGTGTCGTGTCGTGTCGTGCCGTGTCGTGTCGTGTCCTACATTCTTGTCTGTCTTCGTCTTGTCCTGACACCTTTAGGTTAGTCCCGTAGTCGGTAGCACACGCTACGACTACTGCCTGCTACGCTTTACTTTCCTGCTACGTTACTTCTCTTGTACTTGTTGTAACCCCAGCATGCTAATCAACCAGTAAGCCGTTGTTTAAAGTTCGGTGCACTTGCAGTAAAGTCTAACCCTTCTTGTAGACTTTACCTGACGTACAGTTCCTTTTTCTTGGGTGTTGTACGTCAGGTGTTCAGCCAGAGATCGTGGACGAAGCAGACTCGCTGGAGTACGAGGAGCTGAGGACGCTAATCCAGAGTCCGTGCCTGACGAGGACCAGACCTTGAGGTCTTTTAGTCGCCACTTCCCGAGGGTACTACTTTTCGGTTTGTCTTTAAACTTGTGTTGCCATGCTTAGGCTTCTTTTAGACTTTGTACCAGTTGGATATTATTTCTCCATGTAAATGAATGCAAATTTCCTTTCCGTACTTTTGTTGTTTCGAACTATAATAATGCAAGAACCTGAAATTCTTTTAAAATGGTACCTCTACAGACGCTTATTGGGTCCGAGCTTCTAAAGCTCTGGCCTAAGCGGGCCTCGTCACGTTTCGCTTCCGTCCATTTTGGGAAGCGGGGCGTGACAAAATGCTACAGTTATTAAAAGATATCCAAGAAAAAAAGAAGAGTGATGACTTAAATGAAGCGTACAATAAGCAAAATATTGAAGAAGAAGTACGAGAAGTTGAGCCTAATCTGAGTGTGGATAAGAGGCCCCTAGCTACTCACAACAAAGGAAAAAAGAAAAGCCAAAATTGAAATAGGTAATTACTTTGCTCCAAGGACTACTTCTGGCTCCCAACCAAGTCTAAAAAGTGTATTATCAAGCAAGGAAGCAACGCACAAAGCTAAGATGACAATTGCTCGATGGTTTTATGATGCTTGCATTCCATTTAATGCAATACAATCACCGTATTTTCAAGCTGCTTTGGATGCAATTACTGCTATTGGCCCTGGTTTTAAAGGTCCATCTTATCATGAATTAAGGGTTAACTTGTTAGGAGATTGCAAGAAAGAGTGTTAATTACTTGTAGAATGTTATCGAGCACATTGAGCTAAAATTGGATGTACAATTATGGCTGATGGATGGACTGATCAAAGGCAAAGAACTTTGATCAACTTTCTAGTTTATTGTCCTGCAGGTATAACATGCAAAAAAAATTTCTAGTTCTTTAATGTACTTGATAATACACTTAATATCTCTTTGCTAAACTTTCTACTTAATTGTCTTACAGGTATAACATTTGTGAAATCCGTTGATGCATCAGATATTGTGAAAGATGCCATGACATTGTGCAATTTGTTTTCTGAAGTTATTGACTGGGTTGGAGCAGAAATGTTGTTCATGTAGTAACAGATAATGCAGCTAATTATGCAGCTGCTGGTAGATTGATACATGAGAAATATGAAACCATTTTTTGGTCTCCATGTGCTGCTCACTGTTTGAATCTCCTTTTGAAGGACATTGCAAGCATGCCACACGTTGCAGACCTTGCCTCAAATTTTGCAAAAGTTGGTAGATCAATGGTGGAGATTGTATGGGGGTAGTGCTCCAATTTTGCAAAAGTTGGCAATTCGTTTACTTAGCCAAACTTCTTCTTCTTCAGGATGTGAGCGAAATTGGAGTGTCTTTGAACGCATCCATACAAAAAAAAGAAATAGACTAGAACATCAAAGATTAAATGATCTTGTTTATGTTACTTATAACCTGCGTTTGAAGAATATGTATAAAGATTTCTTTATGTTTAAAGTTAAAATATTGTGTCACTTTATTTTTTTTGGCCTAATTGATTTATTTTTTGTTATTGTTATGTTTCATTTTAGGTTGCACTATAAGAAGACATATTATGATCCTATTGATTATGAATCTATTGACCAAGTTGATTTTTGGGTGACTGAGGAAGAAACACATCATGAGCTTGATATTGATGAGCTTGAAAATGTTATTTACCATGAGAATGCAATTCCAATTAGCGAGTCATAAAATAATAATGAAGGTAAATGTTTAGTTATATTGGATACTTTTCATACTTTCTTTTGTTAAGTATTATTTTGAAGTTAAAATTTTATTTTTGTAATTGTTTGTTGTTTAACTAGGTGCTGAAGATCTTGATACCACAGTGTTTCGACCTGAAAGTGGTGATGCTGGTGGTTCAACTAATGAAGATGCTATTCCTAACATATTTGAATTTGAAGGAGTCAACCTCAATATCGACCTCAATGAATATTTTGATGGTTGATACTTATATTAATTATTTAGATTCTAATTGTAGTTGCCTTGTCGCATTTGAATTTTTTTGGTGTTGTTGAACTTAAATATTATATGGTATTTGATTTGGGTTCATATGTTATTTTAAAAAAATATGGTTATATGTTATGTCATTTTTAACTTTTAAGCGAAGTTTAAATTTTAATATTATGAAGTTATTAATAGAGATCATCTTTGTGCATATCCTCCCAAAGTGGGTTGGTTCGGGAAAAGAAAAGAGGTCAACGCCTTATATATTATACCAAAAATAAAAAAAATTATTTAATTATCACTGGTTCAACCAAGGTCAGACCATTAAACCTTGAACCAGTGCCTCGACCGGTTCAATGACCGGTCCAGTTTTAAAAACATTGGTAAAACATGAAACATGGATTAAAAATGCTCATTACATAACAGGGGAGCATGGCCCTGAATCTTCGTTGCAGGGTTAGTAAAATAATAAAAAGCTAGCCGTTAACACATTATTAGCCGAGCCAATAAACAAGGAAACAAAATCAAGGGAAAAAAAAAAGTTGTCCAGGATCATTAACCCAAAAAATTAAAGCCTAATTAATACACACACACAGGACACACCCCATACATAACAAGTCACAATTATAAGCCCCACTGAATGAATGTAATCCTCGTTATTCAAATCCCCCCCTCTTCTCCCCCCCTCCCTTTTCAAAAATGTAAACAATACAAAAATCCCACACTGCTCGAAGCAGCAAAATAAAAAGCGGGGCCAAAGCCCCCTCTCTCCTCTCCCTCTCTGAGCAGCGCTGCAGCTGCACCTCTGCTGCCATCTGAGGCCTCTGCCAACCCCACCCCCCACCCCGCTCTCTCTCTATCAAGTACGAATAAAACCACTCTCTTCTTCCCTTCTTCTCAATCTCAACAACGCAATCACAATGCCTCTTCTCGCATTGCTCCTCCTCCTCATGCTCTTCACTGCTGGCCCGATCTCGGCCCAGCCGCGAGCCTCCTCCGCTGACTTGTCTCAACAGGAAGTCCAGGCACTGATGGCTTTCAAGCTCGCCCTCTCCGACCCCCTCGGCGCGCTCTCCTCGTGGGACCCATCCCTCCCCCGGTCCCCTTGCTCCTGGCGCGGCGTCTCCTGCTCCCCCTCCCCCTCCCCCCACGTCGTCCAGCTCCGCCTCCCCCGCCTCCGCCTCTCCGGCCCCCTCTCCCCCTCCCTCCCCTCCCTCCCCTTCCTCTCCAAGCTCAGCCTCCGCTCCAACAACTTCTCCGGCCCCATCCCCCCCTCCCTCTCCTCCCTCTCCCGCCTCCGCTCCCTCTTCCTCCACCACAACTCCCTCTCCGGCCCCCTCCCCCCCTCCCTCTTCCCCAACCTCTCCTCCCTCCTCGTCGCCAACCTCGCCTCCAACCTCCTCTCCGGCCCCCTCCCCTCCCTCCTCCCCCCCTCCCTCCGCTACCTCGACCTCTCCTCCAACTCCTTCTCCTCCTCCCTCCCCTCCGACTTCTCCTCCTCCTCCCCCCGCCTCCAGCTCCTCAACCTCTCCTTCAACCGCCTCCGCGGCACCATCCCTCCCTCCTTCGGCCGGCTCTCCGGCCTCCTCTACCTCTGGCTCGACTGGAACCTTCTCGAAGGCACCATCCCCGCCGTTCTCGCCAACTGCTCCTCCCTCCTCCACCTCAGCCTCCAGGGCAACCTTCTTCGAGGCATCATCCCCTCCGCCGTCGCCGAGATTCCCTCGCTTCAGGTGCTCTCCTTGGCGCACAATGAGCTCACCGGGCCGGTTCCGTACTCCATCTTCTTCCAGTCGGCCCCTCCTGCTTTGCGGATCGTGCAGCTGGGGTTCAATAATCTGACGCAGTTTGCGGCGGCGCCGGCGGAGGAGGGAATGGTGGCTTCAAGGGTGCTGCAGGTGCTGGATGTGCAGGAGAATAGGGTGAGCGGGCCGTTTCCGAGGTGGCTGACGGAGTTCCCGACGCTGACGATCTTGGATCTTTCCGGGAATTCGATGGGCGGGTATTTGCCGCCGGAGATTGGGAGGCTGACGACCCTGCAGGAGCTGAGGATTGGGAGGAACTCGATGAATGGGTCGGTTCCGGCGGAGATTGGGAGGTGTGGGTCTCTGCATGTCGTTG